>QPMI01000661.1:0-33116 GCA_004431415.1 Cyanophora paradoxa
CCCCCGCCCCTCGAGGCTCCACCCTGACCGCCGCCGACCGCGCGGCGGGCGCCTGCGGAACGCGGACCCGGGGAAGGTCTCGGGGCGCGCCAAGGCGCGCGGCGTCTCCCAGATCGGCACCCTCGGGGCCGGCAACCACTACGCCGAGATACAGGCCCGCCCCCGCCCCGCCCCGCCCCGCCCCCTCGCCTCGTCTCCCGCCTGACGTGCGTCGCTCGCCTGCAGTTCGTGGACGAGATTTTTGACGAGGCGGCGGCGCGCGCGATGGGCATCACCTTCGTCGGCCAGGCCCGCCCGCGCCGCCCCTCCCCCGCGAGCCGACCCGTCGGCTGAGCGGGGGCGGCGCAGGTGGTGGTCATGCTGCAACTGCGGCTCCCGCGGCCTCGGGCACCAGGTCGCCACCGACGCCCTCCAGGCCCGCCCGCCGTCCCCCCGCCCCCCGCGGCTGGGGCCCCGGCGAGAAAAAAAATGAGATAATGGGGATTCCAGCCCACCCCCCTCTTTCTCACCCCCACCCCTCCGATTCCACCAAAACACCCACTCCAACGCCTTCCCAACCACCACTTCCAGACACACTCTCACAACGTCTACCACCCCCACCTCTCCAAGCCAACCAAACAGCATCCGCTAGGTAGTATCTAACGTCTAGTCCGATCGATTTGCAAAAGATATAGCAGTGCTTTTAGGCGGACCCCCAAAGCGCCGGTCTCAGAATAATCTTCAGATACAGCTAGACGTTAATTTGTGTACTTTGAATCTAACAGAGAAAACACGTTTAGCTCAATTCTAGACGATATTAATGAGTACAATGAAGCTAACAGAGGAAACACGTTTAGCTCAATTCTAGACGTTAATTGTGTGTACTTTGAATCTAAAAAACAAAGAGGTTTCAAGGGTTAAGCTACACGTAATTACTATATCATCGGAATCTAATTACATACTCGAGTTCAGGTTCTAGCTAGACGCTAATTATTCCCACCGATGACGTAGTCCAAGTTTAGTGAATCCACTTAACATTGGTTTGTATTCGATCGACGGCCCGACAGGATCAGCGCTGCTAGAGGCGATGCGCAAGATCGATGTGTTTGCTACAGGTAATTCGCTAGCATTCTCATCCACCTCGGGGATTGCGACGATCGTCTTAGCAGGAACAGCAGATGATGGAGGAGAAAGCTTTTTTTCAATTTTGGTCTTAACAATCGGTTCGTTTAAAATCTTGTTTTCCATTTTAGTCTCAACCGCTATACCAGCAATAAGATCACAGCACGCTTCTTTGAAATTGTTTTTCAACCCAGTCACTGTTTTAATGAAATATCTGCTGCGATTACCAGTCTCAGATACATACAGCGGACCATCGTCAGTATCTTTAAGTTTACTAGTTTTGCTTTTCTTAGTCCGCGAATTTGGGATCTTATCTAGAATAGCGTTTTCGTCAGCAGTAAGAGCAAAATCGATAGATGCTCCCTCACCACCAGCAGTCCGACGAACTAAAGGATACGATTCAGTATCACCACTCAAAAATTCAATATTATTCTTTTTATTGGGTGAGTTTGTAAGTTTTCTAGAAGCTGCGCCTAAGAGCCACTTGTGCTCCGCACCATTTGTTTTAAATAAGGAACAGAAAAAAGTCGACAGACAAGCCAAGCGCATTCGCGAAAGTGAAATTAAGCAAAACTGCGATCAAACGGATGAAACTCACTATCTGTGTTTCTGATTGACGAGCGAAGTGATGCCTTTGTGTATGAAGAATCTTCAATTTCGAACTCGATAACGAATGAGAATTCAGTGTTAATAGCTGCAGTAAATCCATTAAAATAACGTATTGACATCAAGTTGCTCTAACTCAGAATTATGATCGACGGAAACAGGAACACGTTCATCAGATGTATATTTGATTAAGCTCTCCAAATTTTCGCATCGATATGAATCTTTGCCAACGATGTGTTTGACCAGTTATTTATTGTTGAATCGAACCACGAATCTGATCGATATGTAGAAGAGATAAGTATGGTAAAGAAGATCAACAGGTATATCGCCAACGATAGCAAACGCATAATCAACAGCATCAACTGTGATTGGAGTATCCAGCTGTTCTGCGGAATCTGTAACAGCCTTTGTGAATCGAGCAGATTTGCGAGTTCAAGAGTGGAAACGTTAGAGTAAACTCCGATTCACACAAGATGGTGATTTTCATTGACACATCATCAAAAACTGTTAAGAACTTTCGCTGGTAGTACTCCCAAATAACTGTATTGTTGCGTTTTCAAAAGACATTCATGTAATTCGTAAGAGATGTTTGGTGTGTATGATCCAGCTCGAAATAGGTTCGATCTGGTTTTAATGACGTTGCTAGGATCGAGCGTAATGGTTGTTATTGAAGCATCAGCAGCAAGATTATACATATTATGAAAAAGTTCTAGCGATCAATTCTAGCCGACTTCACGTTTGCTAACGCCCGAGGTAGATTAATTTTGAAATTCGAGGACGTGCCTTCGAACCGATCTCTAGAATCAACATTTACGCGGAGTTTCATCTTTACAACAATATACGTGAAAATATTCTGTAATATAATATCAAATGGCGCAAGCAGGAACTACTCTGAAAAGAGCTCCTAACAACCAAAGGATCGAACGAGCTATATCTATCACAGGTCTAACTGTCGTGTTAGTCCAAAGTTTAAGCCTTTCCTTGAGACGATCCGTCCGCGATGGTAACTCATACGGATCGCACAAACTGCCGCTTTCGACCTTCCGCGCAAGCAACTTCTAAACGGTGTTTCCCTATATTTTAAGTCACAGTCGCTGGTGGAGCTGCCGCTCAGTACTACAAATGGAGCTGTGCATTTATTGAAAACGTACGCTTTGTTCATGATCCTTCAAGATGGTGATACCTGGAGATTGGTTAACTGTGAACGCGCTAATCGATAATAGCGTCTGCATCTGCCAAGCTTTTGCTAGCAGCTACGGATTTGGAAAAGACGCTGCTCTAGAGATTCTCGATGCTAGCCGTGAGTATGTACTGAAGATCCCCTCCCAACTCTGGGACAATTCCTACTTTCCTCTGCTAGCATTGGCTGACATGCCCACCGTCGAAATCGACTTCCGTTCGGCTGTTGTGGTTGGAACCGTCGCTAGTGCTGTTGCAACTCTAACGGATTGTGCGCTTGTCTGCCAGTTCGTGAACATCCCTAGCGAAGAGGCTGAGTCTATGCTTAATCGGCAAACGAGAGCGGTGGTATTCGTATTCCTTTACCGAGATTATTTCAAAGCGCTCGAGGCAGTTAAAGACTGACGATGCGGGTAATGCAGTAGAATATCCCTTGCCAACGTCAGCGGCCTTGTGCACGCGATCTGATGACAGTTGCGTAATGCGAATCACCTGGGCACTCACAATCACAATTCATTTGCTGCAACGAAATGCGCTTAAAATCGATTCATTTGAGATCATGCACAACAACCGAACTCTCGACATCAGCAATAAGCCCATCTCTGGTTTTGTATCGTCATGCTATCACATCCCAAACAATACCGCGGCGCAACCACTGGTAATTCAGCCCTAGGTTTCGAGGATGGAAACGTCTATGGAATTGTGCTTTCGAAATCTGGAAAGGATTCGCTACATAACGCTGTTCTTGGTTATACCGATTTCTTCAATTCCAGTAGCAGCTATTGCTCCCTCACAGTTACAGGTTGTACAAAACACCGCACCAGCTGTCGTTGATTTCCATGTCCTACGCACAATGTTCTAGTCATAAATTCGTATCAAATGTCTACTCTAAAAGTAAGTAACTTCTAGATGGATATTAAATTGTTTGATCGACGGAAATAAAACTTCCTAAACGGTTCTTGTTTGTCGGCCCCACCAACTCGGGCAAAAGCACCTACGTAAAACACGTATTAAATGCAGTATCAAATCAACTAGACGATATTTACGTCTTTAGTACAACAGCATTTACTGGACAGTGGGATGATACGACTCGCAAGAGCAATATTTACGAAGAATGGATCCGGTTTCGGTTGAGAGTCTTCTAGAGCGTCAAAAAAGAAAGACGACGCAAGAAAGATGAGCGCAAGATTGGCAATCGTTCTAGATGATTTGCTCGATAATGACCTAGTAAACGTCCACAGCGATCGATTAATGCAAAAGCTCTTCACATCGGGCCGTCATTATAACATGAGCCTTTTATCACGACGCAACGCCTTTGTGGCATCAGTCCAACGATACGAAGGAATTGCGAATATGTGTGCTTTTCGTCGATTCTCTCGAATATCAAAGAGTTCGATTGCGTCTTTGCCGAATACAACGCCGGAGCGAATCGAAGCAGTTTTAACGCGTCTTTTCCTTGAATGGGTCACAGCTATCAGGTTTTGATATTTGAAGCCGTGAGCGCGGACCGCGTCTACTCTGTTGATAAATCTTCTGGAGATTTTTCGGCTCTATCAAAGTTTTTACACGTAAAAAAGCGGCGCGATCAAAATCCGGTAACCAATCCTGTCTAAGCAACCAAGCTGTATACTCTGGTTTAGCTGAGGCAATCCACAATATGAGGATCCTTTGTAAATGCCAAACGAAATAAGATGACTTGGTGAAAGTTGTGATCTACCGGCCAATAGTCTTCTAGATTCAAATCTTCTTCAATATCCATCAAAAAATAGTCGGCAGACAACCTGCCTCGGCTGCGCCCACGGGTGTTATTCCCTTCAATTAAACCTGTGGAAAGTTCAGACGCAAGAACGGCTTGTCTACCTCAGAAGTATGTTCGAGAACGTAAGCATCGCGGGCTTTAGCAGCAGCTTCAGCAGTAGTAAAGTATCCGATGTTCTTATTGCGACCATTTATCCGATATCGCGCCTCCCATTTTCCACGCTGCTGATGGAACGATACACCAATGAAACCTGATGTGTTATTTTGCCGCCGGTTTTGGTTCAGTTGTTGCTGCCGCTTTGTTGCAAGTCGAAGATTTTCGCGACGATTGTCAAGCTTGTTCAGATTTATATGATCAACTGTCAAACCATTCTCCAACTCACCGCTGATGAAATTATGCAAATACACGGTCTTTCCATTGATCATGGTTTGAGCATATCCACTATGTAAACTCCAGCGAAATCCAAGAACGCGCTCAGCGTCATCCTGTGAAACAAGAGCGTAGGCGACAACGACTCCATATCGACCATTGCGGTGACCAGTAATTGGAATCAACGCAACACCTTCAGGAACATCTGGAATTGCGACCTCCATGTCTCTTCTTTTTCGTTACATTTACAGATTACATTATCTTTAAGCCTAAAAAGTCGCGCTAATTTGTTATAAAAGGATTTATGTCTCATATTATTGAGAGATAAGCGAACAATGAGTTCTGCAGATTATACTGCTGTAAAGCGTAGCCGTGGACGTCCGCCAAAGGTTCGTCTTTTGACAATGGATTCATATGAACCAAAGAAGAAGGGTCGTAAGCCGATAGAGGTAACACCGGAGATTTTAGCAGAGCGACGCAGAAAGAATGCTGAACGGAATCGTAAACTACGTCATACGAACGAAACATATCGTTTGAAACAGCTTGCCATCACAGCAAAATATCGAGCTGAAAATCCTGATCGTATTCGGGAGTACCACAGAAATGCTATTTCGCGTAGATGTCTTGCTATAGACGTTGCTTAGCACCAAGTATAAGCTTTGGCTCTCCTGCAATCTCAAGCTTCTTGAGCTCTCGATACTGCCGGCTTTGGCCGCTGTATTTTTTCGTTTCGATCAATCCCTCGCGTCTCAATCGTCTCTGCTGTCGCATTTTCACTTCTTGCGCAGCGAGCTGCTTGTCTGCGACTTTTTCGATTCGTGTTTGAGGTGCAAGCTTACGCGGTTGACGTATTTCCGATGGTTTAACACGTCTAGAAATTTCCACACCCTGTTTCGTAACGAGTCGAACACGGTTCTTGTCTGCGCCAGCAACTATGTACGTCTCCTTGCTTGACTTTGTGGTTCCCTTCGCAAAAACGCTTGGCTTCGGCTCCAGGACTTGCACTTCGGTCCCTGTGCGCGGTATGTTCGAATTGTCTCGTTCAATATCGTTCTGTCGCTGTCTAACATGATGCAGCTGCTCGGCTACCTGTGTATTTTCACGCATCCACGTTGGTGATCGATCTCCACCAAATGCATTGTGTGCTGTTTCATTGTACGCCTTCAAAATCGCAGGCAAGCGTGAGAGGAAATGCGGGGAGCCGCGTGCCTCTGTGTCGGCCTGGATCAATGCTCGCAATGTCCTAGCGAACCTGTCGATAATTCCAAGTTTGTTACCTTTAGAAATGTGGTCATCTTTGGCAACATCAGTGTGCATTTTCAACGAGTTCTCTTCAGCCATTGCCCGAATTGCTGCTGTGTTGAAGCCGTTGTCTCCTGAAAAGCCCCATATTCCAGGTAGCTGCTCGATCATTTTTGGAAGCTGCTTAAAGTCTCGAGCTTACGGACCACAGCGAAACGGGTTGCAATCTCGACCGCTGCGAACAGGCGAAATCTCCCAATGAACAGCACGTCAATTTGCCACGCACCCGGTGGCGCAGTAATCTGGTACATCTTTGTAAATCAGGCGCGATTTTTATAATGTCCAATCGCTAGGGTGTTGATCCCGTCAGTCTCGAGGAAGCGTTTGGTATCAAGGGGATGGAGAGCCTGACGCGAGGTTCGTTGTAAATAAATCTCATGTCGTTTCGAGCGGAAACCGAGAATTCCTTTGATGTCATACGATTGCTTTTCTCCCTCTTTAGGACAGACGCACCGGAGGAATACATCCCGTGTGAGTCTGTTGTAGTACGTTTTTTGAATACCTTGCATACCTGTTTATCGTTGAATCTTCACGTGAATAATAGTAAGATTTCGGCCGGTTAGCGATCCACTCTGTCATTTGCATACCATGTAGCTCATCTTTGAATAGTCCAGGAGTTTTGCTCATTAATCTTAGAGCATTTATTTCTCCATTGCTTAAACCTGCAAATAGCCTGTGTCCTCTCGGATATTCACTCACATCAAGCTCGTATCTGATCGATCGTAAATCCACATAGATATCCTTGGTTTTTACTTCAATAATAAGGCTGTCCGTATCAGTTCCAAGTAGCTTTAACGCTGACCCCAAAGCGGCTTGAGCATCTGGTAGTAAAAGCGGTACATGTGCAGTTTTGATAATTCGAGGATAACAAATCCGCAGTATATAGGTTTATTAAGATTATACTCACTTTTACGCTTGGAAACAAATACGAGATTCTCTTCATATTTAACTACCTGTTTTAAACGATTAGGCTCACTGTTTATCTTTGCCAAACGATCACCAGATGTAACAAGCTCAGAGAAACAGTGTTTTCTCACGTTCTCCATCGTCTTTCCGAATACACTGTTATTCATTAACTTGAAGAGATCCTGTTTGTATTTGTGATCAGCACGCTTGCGTTCACTTGTATTTAGATCGATGAAATCGTTCAGCCATGCACTTTGTTCGTACGATAAAACTCGATGGATGTTGGTTACTATCATTCCCAGTGTTGTATAAAGCTTAAGCAAACGCCCATCAACAACATAATTCTTCTTTGGCAACAGGTTTGGAACCAATTTTGGGGTTCGTTCGACTGAAGTAAGCTTTTCTTTGTTAATCATATCCTGCTGTTGCTTCGATAGATGATCCATGGACACGCACATTCGTTCAGGAGCCAGTGGATAATCTGAGAACTCATCGTGGAGATGGTCAGACATGTACATATCAACTTCGAGAGCATAGCCACGAGGACCATCAGCGTCAAGGTTTCCAACGAACTGCATAGCATCAACATCTTGATCGAGTTTTTCCCAGCGGAAACCTCCAGTGGGGAGTTTCTGTTTCATAGCAACGCCATACAGATTATTCGCATCAAGGTACATCAGCCATGATTCATTGCCTGTTTTTTCGTAATTTTGCACACATTCAATCTGGGTTGTTGATTCATCAGCATGCGTATATTTTCCAAATTTCTTTAAAATTGCCGCTGCTTTTGCCGCTTTCTTTTATTCTTTGCAATCACTCTTGAACTCATGTATTTTACGTGTTTCAGGAACTCGTTATTAGCTTTAGCATATCTCTTTGATATCATACTGATACCTCCCTGATTCCTGATTCTATAAATCTGTACATATCCTGCTGTCCTCGTGAAAGAGCTCAAGCTTAACGCCTGTGCGTTTAAGAGCAGCCTGCCAAGCGAATCCTGGGGATGACATGAAATAGCTTGGATCTAAGCTATACGTTTCAATACATGTATCGCGATAGTTTTCGAACACGTCTGCTAGTAACGTGATATCTGTCATCATATACTCCATTGTATAGTCTGATATCGTTCTGCAGCCGAGCTCTCGCCAAACATCCTTGGCATGCGCGTATTCATCTTTCGAGCATTTCTTCTGTTTAAGTTGATTTTTGAAATAACAACGTGCAGGTAGTTCAATCTCTTGTAAACGTTGCCAGCTTGATATATAGCTATATGGATATATTCCCTTGCTTGTCATCAACTCGAATCTAGTATCATCCGGATACATTGTGCGTGTGATCTTCTTCTTTTCCGCGGGAACCGCTTTCGCTAGATCATCCAAACTAGCATTCAAATGTTGCATCGAATCCCGAAGTACATAAATTCCGTACTTAAACTGTGATATCTTCTCGCTATTCTGAAAGGTCTGATCAAATTTGACACATAGTAAAATGCGGAGTTTTAACCCTCGGCTTAATCTTAATTGATTTTGTTGATATATCTCGTATATTCTATTTCAATCAATCGATAATCTGTGTATATCTTATCGAATATTCATTTATTTCGATTATTTTGTATTCTTTTCGATATTTTATCGTAAATTTCTCTTATTTTCCGATTAGTCTTACTGAGTTAATCGATAATCTGTATATATTTCCGAATAATATAACTGAATCTCAATTAGATCTTGCCTCTGGTTAAAACTCCGCATTTTACTATGTGTGATTGGTCTGTTTGTTAATTGATTTAATCGATATTATATTCATGTACTTTCTCGATTAAATTTAATTAAATTTAATTCATTTAATCGGAAATATATCGCTAAACTCGATTAAGATCCATAAATGATTCATTTGTTAAATAAACAAATCGATCTCTTATTGAATCCAATCGTAATTATACATGAAACTTATATGTTTTTATCATGTTTTAATGATTCTAAGGGGGGACCCTTAGGATTTTTGAAATAATTGGGTGTGACAGGTGTGACAGGTGTGACAGGTCCATCCCAAGGAAAGTCCTAGTGAGAAATTGATTTTGAAAATCCACGGGATAGACCTGTCACACCTGTCACACAAACCATATTCAGTAAGGACCTCATATATTGGTAAAATCTCAGTGTTAGTTGGTGTAGTTGATTCAAAAAATGCATTTATACTCTGATTCATTGTTATTTCCTGTGAAATTTGAGTCAACTCAACCCACTTAGTCAACCCTTGCATTGAATTCGTAACAAAATCCATATACTTTTACTACTTTTACGATTAATATGAGTCAACCTTGAGTCCACTTAAATATAAATATTATATAATAGGGGGAATCAAGGGGAGATGCTGAGTGTTATTGTAAGGAAATCGAATAGTATTCGAAATACTTGACATTGCTTAATGTAGGGTGCATTCATATTTCGGCTACATCATACAGTAGAATTCTATTGTAACAAAAGCTACTGTAGAAAGAAAATCATTGTAGAAAGCTATTGTAGGAAAGGATATATTATATCCTTTTTTAACGATTGCCATTGTAATAAAAAAGGTAAATTACCCTGTTTATCATTATAGAAACCATCAAAACGGGAATCTATCATGTTTATGTCTCTCAGTCTTCTCAAATGTTAAGAAATTCATTGTTTTATCGATCTCATCTGCAACTGCTTGTGTTTTATGCTGAGCTTCTTTACCACAACTGAATATATCAATTGCTAACATGCCTTCATTGGAATAACAATGAGCTGTGCAATGGCTTTCATCTAATAGCAGAACCAATGCAAAACCAGGAGGTGATAGTTTGCCATCAAATATCTCACAATGCTTATGAACAATCCTAATACCTTGTCTCAATACTGCTTGTTCAAGGTTCCATAATCCAATTACCTAGGAAGCTAACATGCTCATAACCTGTTGCTATAGCTGATTTAGCCTTGTAATCAAGCATAACATGAAAGCCTCTGTATTTAGTCTCCATTAAGAATACCTTAGAAAAATTAACTAGTCAAACCTAATGCAAATATCCCTATACTCTACTCTGATTGATGAAGTAGCTCTTTTCCTGTGTGCTTGACTCTTTCTTTTGTTACAGTCCCTGCAACCTGATCCCTTCACATGATTAAAGGGATAGGTAAGGATCACCTTATTACACTGCAAACATCTCACAGATACTTTCTCTTGAGCTTTGATGTAATGTGTCTCACTGTAATCGAATTTATCTTTACCATGAACTGTCATAGCAGCATCAATAAACTTTTTTGTTTTACTATCCATACTCTATATATAACCAATATTCTTATGGAGCAGTATCCTGTCCAAAAATGGGGAAATATCGATTTGTGCCATAATACTCAGCATAGGTATTCTGCCTTGCAATAAAATCGGTTCTCTCTGCAAACATCACACACTTGTAGATACCAAACTTGGTGGCTCTCACTAAGAACTGATAGTCTTCCAAACCGAAATTGACTCCATGATAAGCAATTCCGAAATTATCATATGGGGTGATCACTACTGCAAAGTTGGGAGTTCCACCTTCAACTTGGCATACAGCATAAACATCTGGTGGGATATCCACAACAACCTTGTAGTGATCACCAATCTCAACAAGAGAGTCTACTACTGCTGTTTGTTCATTCACAACAATGGGGAATATCTTGATTATATAGGGGCATTCATGCTGGGGACATAGGTTCGAATTCTTGTGTTGGGATCAATGGGATTGGGTTGATCATTCACAAATAAAGGCGCTCCAACAGCCCCACCAACCCTAAGACCATCACCAATATAAGCTCCCCCCGATTTGCAGTTAATAGCTCCCGACCTAGATTCAAAAGAATAAGTAGACAGAGGATCTCCATAGCTATCTGGGTCTCCATAATGAGCAGAAAAGTTTGCATTTGTGACAAGTAGCTTAGTTGTCTTAACTATTCCATTATTTTTATCACATCTGAGTTCCTGTAATCTCAGCTTGTGGGTGGAACCAAATGTATTCATTGTAGGTTGGACCTCTGTGGATTGGAGACCCTCAACATCATCAAAAGTAGCATGCTGCAGAACATGGTTTGCTGGTGCAGCTAATGAAAGCTGAGGTGTAATAATTCGTTCAAGTGGGGGTTGCTCAGCCATTTTACATTAAAGGGATATATCTTTTATGGGGTTGGGTCATCAATTACATCTGGCTCCATGTAAAACCCTGTAACTGAAAGAGTATCAGGAGTTACACCTCTAAGAGCTGATACAGCGGCTATATCTGTTCTCAAACCGATAAGAGTTATAGTATATAACCCAATATCTGTAACAAACAAGTCAAAGGTGAAATTATTATTATAAACACAGTAGCCATAACCGAAATGATTGTATCCCTGAACATTGAAATAGTATTTATGACCTACTTGATTGTTGTTGGCTCTACAAAGGGAAAGCATTGCAGATGGAATCGCAAGACCTCTCAGTACTCTTTTGGTTCCTTCAATTAATTCCGAGTTTTCAAGAGTAACAGTATATCCAATGTAAAATTGAATTAATGGCTGCTGTGCAACAGGAGTATATAATCGAATTCGTTGGGGGTCTTCAACATTCTGTTCAAGAGTATCTGGGACATCATTATACGAAATTGAGGATGAAAGCTGACCTGAAACTCTGCAACCTCCACCAATAAAAGCTCCTCCTGATCTCACAGTAACAGCAGCAGAATTCTTATCGAAATCAAGGGCTTTCAGATCAACACTGTAAGCATCTGGACCTCCATTAGTAGGTTGGAAGAAGTTTGCATTTGTGACAAGAAGTCGAGTTGTTTTCACCACACCTGAATTCTTATCAGCTCTCAGCTCTTTAACTCGAATAATCGAATTTTTATCAAAGGAGTTACCATTGGAGTTGGGTCTCTCTGTGGATTCTAAACCACGAACCTCATCATTTACTTCATGCTGGCGAAAATGCATTGCAGGGGATCCAAGGGAATATATAGGCAGTTGAACTCGATTATATTCACCCATTGCTTCTTTTACTAAGAAGGAAAGAAAAATAAACTGCAATCAAGCCAAAGTGATTAAATTCGATCCAAGGGATTGGTAAACAGTTGAAAGAACTTGCAGGTTGGATGTCATTGCTTTGATGTTGTTATCACATTCAGTGTATTTAGCAACAGGGTCACCATATGCAGATTTGGCAAGGACATTAACCAAGAGGTTTTTATACTCATTTACAACTGGTGAGAGCTTGTTAGTTTGCTGAATCGTTTTTTCAACTGTTTGTAATGCGTTTACAAGGGTGATTGTGTCAAAAGAAAGCGCAACAGGCTCAGTTGAATAGGTGGTTCCACCAAGAGGATAGGTCGCCATTTATTATACTTTGACATTTTTAATTTGGTCTATTTGATCCTGTTGATCTTTGCATTTTTGGGACAACTCCTTCACAGCTTCAATGAGAACTGGAATTAAACCTGTGTATTCAAGAGATAGGTAGCCATCGTCTTTTTTAACATTAACTACCTCTGGTATTACCTTTTCTACATCTTGCGCAATTAAACCTAATTTCGTTCCATCTTTTTCGCTTCCAATTCGTTTAAAACTCACTCCTTCTAATTTTTCGATTGCTGAAAGAGCGCCGGATATCTTTTTAATGTCGGTTTGTATCTTATGTCACTTCCTTGTGTTAAATAACCTCCAATCCACATCCATCCTCCATGATACATGTAACAAATATCAGTATCTTGTTCATTTCGGAATACAAGGGGAATATCTCCCCCTCCTTTCAAATATGTAGAAGTTTGGTTACCGAAATGGATACGATTATATCCATCACTGGAATTAAACCAAGTCCCCACAGTTCCTGTTAAGATATTTGGTTTACTATAAACGTTATTCCAATGAATATAGCCGGTGTGACCACCATAGCTATGCCCAACCCATATTTTCATGTAACTTATACCCATAATGTGAACTCTTCCAATCTTTGGTCTAATTCGAATTGTGAGAAATCGATTACCAAGATGTATCGGAACATTATTTAAACCACTGTGGTTACCATCAGGCGATGTGGCGTATGGTTGATAACTATTCACTGATGTAATAAAAACTTCATTCCCTTGTCTATTAACTCCCCAAATTTCAAAAACTCGTGAGCTTACCCAAGGTAAATAAGTTAAAAATGCTGTTCCTGTCAGGTATCCATCGGGTATATCGAAGTCCATCCAAGCGGTAGAAGTTTGGTCATCATATTGATCATTATAGACATATGAACCATAATTATAATATGGATCCCATGATGTCCCCCAGTGATAGCTCCAACCCTGAGAACATCTATTAAACTCAATTGCTCCTACTGTTTTATCTGCTGTGTGAAACTTTGGGACATCATTACCGTTTATTTGGAGTTTGGTAGTAGCATTAATAGTGGGTGCTGTAATAGTGTTATTCACCCAAAAGTTACCATTACCATATGATTTTAAGATTGCTGCATCCGCTGAGTTTCTAAATTCGACAGATACACCATCGCCATTTTCATAGCCTCGAATATATGTAGTTTGACCATTTCCAAACCAAATTCGCTCGACTGCATCTACTGATTTTAACCATGCATTTGTTGCCCATGTTGCGGTTTGTGGAAGGTCTGCGGCTGAGTAAAATGATGGTTTACTAAATATATTATCCCAAGAGATCATCCCAACCTCATTATCTGTTGCCCTCTGTCTACTCCACCCAAAAACACCTGTAAGATGGATTCTACCTTTTCGACCTTGAACATATATTTTTGTGTAAAACTCACAGTTAATAGAGATGAAAAGTATACTGGATTGTGTTCCATCATGTACTGATGCTTGAATACCTTGATAAACATTTAAACGCCGAAGGAAATGTTGATTACCATTAGCTGTTTGACCATAGATGTCAAAATATCTACAATTAGACCAACACATGGTTTGAATATAAAACGTTTTCATTCCTGTGGGGACATTCCACCTCATCCAACAAGCGCTACAATCTTCATCATTTTGTGGTGTTGTATAACATCCTGTTTGTCCGGTTCTTGGTGTCCATCCTAAGTTCCAATTATTTGCGCTTCTATCTGTCGAAACCACATCTAATTGGTCGAAATCGTAACCTTTTGGTATTGTGGTTCCACCAATTTGTAAAGTGGTAGCATTCACAGTTCCTGTTACAGTTCCACCTGTTAGAGGTAAATAATTCCCAAGAGCTGCTGTTAATTCGGTATCTGTTACAACATCTGTAAGAGCTAATTGTAATTCTGTATTTGTTACATAATCTTTGTTTTCTAAATAATCATCTGTAACAACACCAGAGAGGGTCTCATTGTGTAAGTTTTTTGCTGCCATCCTCTGATTGACTTCTAAGGCTCCTCCTGCTAATGTTTTAATCCAGGACATTTCGCATTTCCCATAGTTATCTGATGGTTGTCCCACAAGTGGGACATAATTGAATTTGGATCGACTGAATATTATTTTAGGTCTGGAGCCATCAGTTGCACTGACATCTGTTACATTTACTTGCATAATGGCATCCTTATCATCATATGCTGCTGGATCAGATGGGAGAGGTGGTAATCCTGATGTCAATGTGATGTCCTCATTATAATAACTTGTTAAGAAGATGCCTGGTTTGGTATCAATCACCCCAACACCACCTGCTGAAATCATTTGGATTCTTGTTGGTTGTTTGATGTATAATTCACCTTCCATTGTGGTCCCTGCATCAATGCCTTTTCGATTGACATAATAATCATTTAGTTGTAGCCTTTCAGGTATGGTATTACTCTGGTAGAGACTCACACCATTTGTAAAGTCTGTCAAAATATTGCCTGATGATGCAAAAGTTGGTTGTTCATCTATTTGACTCCAAGGGTGTCTGTGGTTGCTATTGGTTATTGTTGAGTAATCATGAGTGTGTGAATCAGGTGGGAAGGTTAATGGAGGATTTGTGATATGCTCCCATAAATGAGTATGGGCGAAATCTGTGATCTGATCTTTGGTGTGAGTATGGGCAAAATCTGTGATCTGATCTTTGGTGTGAGTATGGGCGAAATCTGTGATCTGATCTTTGGTGTGAGTATGGCAAAATCTGTGATCTGATCTTTGGTGTGAGTATGGGCGAAATCTGTGATCTGATCTTTTGTGTGAGTATGGGCGAAATCTGTTATTTGGTCTTTTGTGTGAGTATGGGCGAAATCTGTTATTTGGTCTTTTGTGTGAGTATGGGCGAAATCTGTTATTTGGTCTTTTGTGTGAGTATGGGCAAAATCTGTAATCTGGGCTTTTGTGTGAGTGTGATTTTGAATCCAACCTTGAACCACATTAGAGGTTGGATGATGTGGTAAATTTGCATTGCTTGTAACTGTAAGGTAATCTATTACAGTATCAGGTGAGGTTATTTTTAATCCTCTGTAAATATTCAGAGTCTGGGTATGAGTGAATCCATATTTTTGTTGAATGTAATACCTCACAGCATTCTTTTCAGAAGTTGTCAAAGCCCTATTGAAAACAATCAACTCGGAAATACCACCATTCACAATATTACCAAATCCGAAATGATTGACAGTATTATCTGGTAGATAATTTGTTCCTACAAGTGTTTCAATATCTACTCCATTTAACCCGACTGTGTAGCTGCTGGAAGTAATTGTTTGGTCAGTGTAATACCATGTATTTATTAAAGAAGGAACCGTAATAACTGGGCGGGTTTGGGATGCTCCATTAATAGTGAACTGGTTCATTCCAATAGCAGTAGAAGATGTTGCCCCATAATAACAATATCGTGATGGAAAGGCGCTTCTGTAAAGTCTCAAGTGAACTTGCATAGAAGAGGCAGTTGGATGATATTTTCCCACAAAGAAAAATGTAAGCCCATTTGAGAAATCAATAGTTCTTGTAGCAGAGGTATATGCATAAAAAGTGCCTGTTGGGCTTGAAACACTAACTTGGTTGTTGATTTCGGGATTGGTGTAATAGGAACTGGCTCCGGAGATAAACAAGTCTGGAACAACTGAATTCGGGACTCTGCTTACTATAGTTGTATACATTGCTGATTGACCTGGTACTCCTGATGCCTTCCAAGCAAAAATGCAGTTCGAGATATTTGATGCTGGATCAAAGCTTGGTGGGACATCATACCATTCTTCGTAAACCTGATTCATGGTATTGAAATTGCAAGAGCCAATTGTGAGGATTCCATTTACTTTTAGGTTGCTGGTCTCTATATTGCTGCTGTAAATATTACTATTAACTGTGAGGTTTCCTGTGATTGTCCCACCCACAAGAGGGAGATAATTGGATAGTTCTGCTGCAAGTTCAGCTTCTGTAATAAATTGATCAAGCATAGCAAGGGTTACAAAATTAACAAGGATTACTGCAGTAAGGTAATCCTCTGTGACCACTCTCGAAATATTTTCGTTGTGTATGTTTTTTGCAGCCATCCTCTGATTGGCTTCCAGAACCCCACCATAATCTGTTTTAATCCATGCAAGCTCTGCCCTCCCATAATTATCATTTGCAGTTCCCACTATGGGAATGTAGGAATATTTATCTCTGCTGAATACTATCATTGGTCTTGAGCCATCTAAACTGCTTACATCTGCTACATGAACCTGTATAGCAGAGTTGAAATTTTGGTAGGTTGCTGGGTCTGTTGGGACTCTGAATGTATCTGTGGGAATGTCAGCCTCCATGTAGCTTGACACAAAGATATTTGGTATGGTTGCTCCTGGTTCAGGTGGTGGATCATAAGAGCCTGGTAATGTCCTAATATGAAGTGGTCCTCTCATAGCTGAATTTGCAAGTGTCCCATTCACATGTACATAGTGTTCATTCAAAAAGATTCTTTCAGGGACATTACAAGTCTGATAAAGAGAAACCCCCAGGGTTGCCAAAGGCTCCACCTTTGCAAATTCTGGTTGGTCATTGATCTCATCCCAAGTATGTTCATGTTTGCTTGGTGGGAACTCAGTTGGAATCCCATCAATTTCTCCCCAATCATGTCTGTGATCCTCTGGTGGATATTTCTCTGGTTTCCCTAAGATCTCATCCCAATCATGATTGTGATCCTCTGGGGATACTTTGCAGGTTTATTATTAATTTGTTCATAATCAGGAAAGAACTCCCAGATCTCAGGTCGAAATCCATCTGGTAATAATTCCTCATGGGGTTCATAA
The DNA here is from genome assembly GCA_004431415.1 of Cyanophora paradoxa. Taxonomy (NCBI): domain Eukaryota; class Glaucocystophyceae; order Cyanophorales; family Cyanophoraceae; genus Cyanophora; species Cyanophora paradoxa. The sequence goes on from QPMI01000661.1 coordinate 17,411, forward strand.
GGTTGCTCATAATCAACAGCTGGTGGATCATGCCCATCTGGCAAATACTCCTCATCAGGTTCATAGTTCTGCTCATACTCAAACTCTTGGGGATCTAAGCCATCTGGTAGTATCTCCTCCTCATTGGGATCAAACTGATCATATTCATATTCTTGTGGGTCAAAACCATCTGGTAAATACTCTTCCTCATCTGGAACGAATTGATATTCATCAAGCTCTAATATATCGACTTCAGGAGGTAAATACTGCTCATCTATTTGCTTTCTTGGTTCAATTATAGGTTTATTGCGAACTTGCTCCCAACTAACAATGTGTTGCCCAAAAGGAACTGTCTCATCTGCTGTGTACTCTCTGCCTGGTTGCTTTTTCGGTGTTAAATCCGGTGGATCCCATGGAAGAGGGAAGGGAACTGGGACAGGTCCATAATACTCAAAGATCTCTCTTATGGTCTTCTCACTTACAAGCTTCTCACCATTTGCATACACATTGCTGCCATGGATATTTCGCCATTGCCTGGTTCGAATTCCAAGGTCTTTCACATTGCTATACAAAGGCAAAAGGTGCCTATCCATTTCAACAAGATCAGGATGTAAATGGATTGCTACTGGCTGACTGGGGCTACTGTTGATTGTAATTGATGGCTTTTTTTGATGGACATCTTTTGGAGTAAAGAACCCAAAAGGCTCATTCCTTGCAAAGTCATATGTAATATCCTTGGGGTAGACATCATTTGTGTAGGAGACCTGATTTGTGTTGGCAATGGGACCCACTTGCAATACTTGGGGGACCTCAGCTTTTGCAGTGCTGCCCTCATTGTAAATTCGCAAACCTGTGTTCTGTTTGCCCTGCTCATCTTGAACATTGAAAATCAATCGACCACTATCAAACCTGGAAGGTATATCTGGATGAGTGCCACTGGTTTTGAGTTTCCTAGGTCTCCTTCTTGTTGCTTTGATCTCTGCCACTTGGTTTGCTTTCACATTACCCAAGCTAAAAGCAACACTAACTTCCTCCTTATCTGGATCGGTTTGATTCACAGATAAAGCATGCTCCCTTGATTGAGTCTTGGATGAATTATCGGAACTGTGGTCAATCGAAACTGAACCCTTTACTTTAATATTATCAAAGTTCACATGCTTGGTGCTGCTTGCATTATCATCTTGAATGGTTTCTAGATTGGGTGGGTAATTGAAGCTCATGGCTTTTACTATATGGATTTATAAAATTCCTGATAAGTAAAAGATGCCCTTGAAAATCTGCCTGTCTTTATCAGGGGGAGGTGCAAGGGGCATTATCATAACCAGGCTGCTAAAAGAAATCGAAAATCGAACTGGCAGGAGAATAATCGATCTTGTGGATCTTGTGAGTGGAACTTCCACTGGTGGGATCATTGCAATAGGTTTGAATATAAGGCATCCTGATAAACCAGGTGAACCTAAACTGACAGCAAACGATTTACACAATATTTACCTAACTCAACTGCCCTTGATTTTCGCAAATCCTCGAAATATAATCGAAAATGCCCTTTTTAATACAAAGTATGATGTCGGACCCTTGGAGACTGCAATCAATTCAGTTACTGGTGAATCACTAATACAGGATTCCCTTAAGGACATTGTGATCACATCCTTTGATACTCAGAATATGAAACCAATATTTATCACAAATGACAACAATTACAACTTTATGCCTTGTAAGATTGCTGCTAGGGCTACTTCTGCTGCTCCTACATATTTCTCTCCTGTAAGCATTGTTGATTTCAATAGGGGAGTATATGTCTGTCTCATTGATGGTGCCATTTCGGGAAACAATAATCCCAGTGTGTGTGGTTACAGCCATGCAAAGAAGATTTACAGTGATGATGATGACATTATAGTAATAAGCATCTCTTGTGGTGAGGTGGACCCACATTTAGAGTCTGATTATGTGGGTTATGCTTATGAGACTGTAAACAGCTGGGGCATTCTCTCATGGATTGCCTCAACAGATGGAAGCCCATTGATTAACATGCTCATGGCTGCAAGTGAGCTTTCTGCCCTTGATAAAATGGAGGAGCTTTTACCCTACAACTATGATCAGGATTATGGGAGATACTATAGGCTATCAGTCCCTCTTCCAAATCACATAGTAAGCTCCCTGGATGACACATCTAAAATCCCAGACATGCTTTCCTTCACTGAAACTTACATAGCAGCAAACAATGATATGATTAATAAGCTTTGCAGCCTACTAGTAGCAAACTATGAACTAAAGAACCCTTCAAAGGCTTACATTTCATCCACTCTCACTACATCACCTCCTTTGGATGCCAATTGGTATCAGCTTGCAGATGATGCCTTTACTGCCTCATCCTCTGTGACAGGTAAAGAGCCTTTCATGGCAAGACCTTCAGCATTTGGCTGGGAAGCTGGAGCCTATGCTCCTGAACAGATATGGGAAACTCCCACTGAATACCTTCAAGTTGCTTTCCCATATACTTTTGAACTCTCCTCTGTGATTGCCTATGGATCAGGGGACACCAATGCTTTTATTAAGACTTTCAATGTGGCAACATCCACTGATGGGATCAACTGGTCTTTTATTCGATCAGATGGGCAGAACAAAATGTATATGTGTGAGAACATTAACAATGCTCACAACTCTGGTGATGTGGCTCTATTGAGTGGATTTCCTCTCAGCATCAAGGATGCTTTTTACATAGGTTTTTCTCTCAGAATCAAGTATATTCGCATTTATCCCCTTGTGTATGTGAATGCTCCCACAATGAGAGTGGACTTTACAGGTGCCTTTATTCGATAAACTCCAACTGAAAAGAATTGTCGATTCCATTCATATCAATCAGTTCACCAAAGTAATCTTTAAACTCCACAGTGAGTTCCCTTATCACCAGGTTTCTGTCATTTATCTGAATGAATTCGGCATGCTCACCACTATGGTAAACATAGCCGCCTATATCTTTACTCAATTGCAGTCTAAGGATTGCCCCCTGGTTATGTGGTTGCGATTTCGGGATTATATTGTGTCTGCTGGCAAAGGGGGACAGCTCTTTAATATGCATGTACAGATACTGCTCAGCATTCATATCAGACATCTTCCTGCTGTCAAAATAATATTGCAAGGGCTTTGAGGAGAGTCTGGGTCCTGAGAAGGTGATTCCCCATGCTGGGTGATCAGGTGTAATAGGTTTGCCATCATACTTTAAAAGGTTCTCAGGTCGATAGGGAGATCCACCAGCAGGAGGAGTGCTATAATAACCATTGGTGTATTCAGTAGAACTCACACCCAAAAGCTTCCCTATTCTCTGGTTGCTTGCAATAAAACGAAACTCATGGTTACTGTAAAACTCCACTTTATAGGTAGTTGGGTTATAGAATATCTTGAACTCAAAAGCTACTGTTTTGCCTGCAATGGTTTGGAAGCTTGAATAGTTCAGCCCATAATTATAAGGGTGTGTTACCCCAAAATGACCCTGGTTAATGTAGCCACTGGGAAGGGGATACACTTTCTGTGTGATGATTTCATTGTATGAACCATCTTGGTAATTAAACTGAACTGTTAGATGATCAGTTCCCACACTGTTATAGATACTGTTTGGAATCTCTGCATAGAGAACCCTACATTCCCTTGGTCTCTCTACTGGAGTTGTGAGAGTGACCCTGTAAGAGTTTTCATTTTGTCCTTGGCTTCTATCCCTGCTATCAATATTAACAAGCCGGTTCATTTTAATATATGAATATAGATAAAAGAAGAATGCCTGTGGATTACATCGAGGTTAGCTCATTTAATACAATCTCTGGTGATGGTCCCACATCAAGCTTTGTGGCTAGACTCCCAAGTTCTTATGAGAATGTGAGGGCTGTGAGACTGGTATCAGCCGAATTTTATAACAGCATCCCTATGGTGAGTGGTGAAACCAAAGTTGGAGATGTGACAGTTGACAATGCATTTAGCATTTATTATTCTGAACAAACTCCTGGAGCTGGAAGCTCAGGAATTCCAACAGTTCGCCCAGCTGCTGACTATGAACAATGGAAACAATTCATTATAAGTCGAAACACCCCATCCAAAGCCACCAACAACTGGTGAATGTAATTAACTCTAAATTCGAAGGCAGAAATCCCCAACCATCCATTCGCTGCAAATGGGATGAATCACTGAAACGAATTATATTCCACTCAGCAGTACCATTTTACTTGGCTTTCTCAGTAGCTGTGAACCCAAGCCAACAAACAATCCAAAAGCTGTTGAGTTCAGCTAGACTGCTGGGTCTTGATCCTGGAAGATATGGTAACTCCCCAATCCAATCACAGGTCTATGATGCTCTCACTGATGGAATCTTTACTGGTGGTCGAGTGAATGGCATTATATCTTCTTTTGAGCCTGAGAAGACCAGGGACAGTGTTTTGTTTGTGAGAGTAAAGGAGCTGGGTGATCTGGTGCAATGTGGGGATGGTCTTCTGACTGGTTACTTCCATAAATAGTGGTCCCTGACAAAGATTATGGTGAGCATGTAGTTTACAATTCGACAGAGGCTCATCCACTTTACAAATACTATAATAAGAAGGTTGGATTATCCACTTTCTCGGTTGATATTGTAAATGCTATTAATGAACCAATTGATTTTGAGGGTCAACCTGTTCATCTGACCTTTGAAATTCGCTATGGTGATGAGCCAGCAGGAGACCCAGTTTATGAATACTTTAAGATGCGAATGTCACAGCTTCACCCTTCCTATCCAGTAATTACAAGCTTCGCATAAATTAAGGATCATTGGTAGATTTTTTATGTTGCAGTATAATAAAAGAGATAATCATGGATATCACTTCCACTCTTCAAAGACTTTCGCTGAAAGAAGCCCTAACAACCCCAGAGGAGGCGAAAGCCTTTTTCCTGGATAACTCCCTTATGCTTGGACTCGAATCCAAGTCTAAGCCAGTTCTAGTTGTTGTGAATCCCAGCAATACTTTTGAGAATAATGTTGGAAATCGCATTTCCTTCAAGCTACCTCGCTACAATTTCTGTGGAAAACTCGAACTTGCTTTCGACCTACCAGAAATCACTTTTGCTGGTGAAGATCTAGTTCGCAATGGATACACTCGCCCAGTTGGTGCTTTAGTTCAGCGACTTGAAATTACCTATGGATCTTACACCTACCACATCCCTTCTGATTTCCTTGCTCATTTCCCCCTGGTCTATTATTCGGAGGATCAACTAGCTAAAAAGAAACGCTCAATGGGCATGGTTCATGGTATCCCTGCTCATGGAACCAACCGACTTGGTGGCTCATTCTTTGTTGAAATCCCAGTGCCTTGGCTAAATCACTATCTTCCCCTTGGTGCTTTATCTGGTGAAATGGTTGTTACTGTTTGGTTTAAGGATGCTGGAAAGGGTTATGTTGAAACTTCCTATGGTGGTCGCTCTCTCCCTGTTGTTGGTGGGACAGCTGCTGATAAGACAGAAGATGATGGTCTTGGTGATACTGCTAATGCTACACTTGCCCATGTTGGTCAAAACATCACCACTTTCAGTCTTGGTGCAACAACCCCTGCTATTTCAATTACTTCTCCTCGCCTTTACATGCATGCTATTAATGTTTCTGATGAGCTTTTCGCTACTGTAATTGAAAAAGTAAAGACTACTGGCATGGCTATTCCCTCCCTTGATATTGGATTTGTAGATGCCATTGCTTTCCCTGCCAAGGGCAATGCCCAGCCCAATCGAATTAACCTCTCTCAAATCTCAGGTCTTGTCTATGCTCTGCTTGTTTCAGTTCGTGATTATGAGACTGTTGACAAATCCAATGGCTCCCACAGTGTTCTTAAGACCTATGCCAACTCCAAAGAGATAACATTCACAACTGAAATAAATGGACAGCGACTTTTTGCCACTGAGCCAATTTCTCTACTCAAAGGAGCTGAGCTAATTGCTGATGCCTTCAAATGCTCTAACATGGATAAGGTTGCAGATAAATATGTCCTTTCAGGACTCCCATTCTGCCTTGATGGAGAAAAGGCAATTCGAAATATTGCTCAAAGTGGATTTGTAGACCTGACTAATTCCTCATCTTCATTCCTCACACTCTACATGCCCACAGATAAGACAATCAATGTTCAAGTTCGCGCTTTAATGCATAGTTTCCTCATTATAGACGGTTCAGGTGTTCGTAGAATCAATTTATAGACCATATTCAGTCTCCCTGCATTATTTTTATCTGTCTTTATTTAGGAAGATCTACAACAATGCAAGATTTAGAAGAGTTTAATGTTTCTGAAATGATAAAAGGTGTTTTCAGAGCCATTTTTATAGGCAAAAGTTGTACGGAAAAAGCGAATGTGTAAAGTATTGGTTAAAGCAATTACATGATGCCAAAGTTATTGATGTTGTCCTAGTTGTGAGTGGGACCAGCTTTAATCATTTCTGGAGAGAGGTTGCAACAGTAGAACTTGGTAAATGGGATGCTGGTTACATTTCAAAGCTTTTGGATGAAAGGCAGGAGAAAATCGAAAAAGGTGAACCTGTGAACCACATGTGTGTTGTTTTAGATGATTTAATTGATAATGAGATAATTGATTTAACCAGAGACAAGGTGGTGTCATCTCTGTACAGTAGGGGCAGACACTCGAAAATATCCATTATCTGCATTACACAGAAACTCAGAAAAGTCTCTTCCACTATTCGAGTTAATTCTGATTATGCTGTTTTCCTGAGTGCTGCTAATCGCAAAGAACTTGAAGCCATAGAGGAAGAATACAATATAATGCGAAACAAGGAGGACTTTTACAAAATGTTTGAAGAATATGTCCACTCCTATCAGTATATCGTTTGGTCCTCTGCTGGCTACTCAGTTAAATACTTTGTAGATAAAGCTGAGCTTGTCAAAGACTTCCCATTTCCTCGCTTCCACAGAAAGCCAAAAAGAAAGAAGATGAACTGAAACCACCAGAGAAAGAGGAAGCCCCAAAGAAGTGAAAAGCCAAGTCCATAGCAATAAATTGATGCGATATAAACGCGGTTTATAAAATTATCTCTCATTCTAATAAAGATACAATGCCTCCCAAACGAAAGATAGGGATCCCAGCTGGGGCTGTTGGCTATTCAGGTGGTGGAAACAATGGATCTATTAACACTGAACCAATGAAATTCAATGGTATGAACGAAATCAAACCCTCACAACCCCAAGAAGACCCCCTTAATGCTGCCTATGAGGAATCAGTCGATGACAAAGCCCCACAAAGTTCAACTGCTGACCAACTGAACATTTCCCTGAGACAGCAAAGATGAAGTCTGTTGCTGAGGGTGCCAGGCGAATTATTGGGGCTGCTGATGACAAAGGTTTAGGCTTGCAAGATCTTTCACTGGCTCGCAAAGGTGAGGGTCTTAGTAAGGAATCAGACAAGGTAATTCAGTCTATGGCTGGTGAAGTCACATACAAGACTGCTCCCACTCAAAATATTCATCGAATTCCCAAGGCTCAATGGATGAGATGACTGCTAAACTCAAAGATCTGGAAGCCAAATCAAGTGCCTTGGAGCAGTATGTTACTGAGAAGAAAGAGAGAGCCAAGCTAAAGGAGATGCTTCGAAAGGAAGTTTATAAAATGGGAATCACTGGTGTCCCAGATAAACAGTTTATTGCTAAGAAAGAGAACCAAATCGATGAGCAGGCAGTAGATGAAATGAAAACAAAAACCCAAAAGGGAACCATTGAACCTGGTGCCACCAAAGCTGAAGTAGAAAAGGGAGTTGCCCCAACAGTATATAAAAGACGAGTTTGGCTTTAATTTCTCTGTTTTATTAGAGATATGGACATAATACGAAAGTTCTTCGAGATGTTCAGTCTGCATGTGGTGAGCAATTGCCACAGTGGATGTTGTGAGACAACAGTGGAGTTTGAGATGTCAGATAATGAGGATAATGCCTCAGAAGCAAGAGAGAGAAGGAGATCAACAGTTTCTGTGGAGTCAATGCCAGCAGACCCCACAGAGTATACATATGAGCAACAGGAGTATCCAAGGAGAAGTTCTTTGCCAGGCGAAAACGTTTTCTCAGCAAATATTAATGGAGGATACAATTAGTTTGATCGAGTTTACTAGTGATGAGCCTTTAACTGAGGGTGCTATTAGACACATTCTAGCAAAGCAGAAACGATATAGAGAGGACCCAGCATATAGAGAGTATAAGAAACAACAAGCCCTGGCATCCTATTATCGCAGAAAAGCCCAAAAAGAGGAGCAGAGACCCAGAGGAGACCGATTAAATATTATTTGCCTACTGATAGTAGCAATGGACCCCCAGGTCTATAAGATAATTGAGAAAAAGCGGTCTCAGTATGCTACTGAGGCAGCTATAAAAATATATACAAAGGAATTGGCTTTATACTTGCAATCAAGTCACAGATAAGTTTTGTAAATATGCTTTTGTTGTTTTTTGTTTGCATTCTCAGACACTGAAACAGTAATGTGAATGTTTACTGATCTATTTCTCTTTGGTTTAGCTGCATACATATTGTAACCTATCAATCTCTGTGACATTTCGATATATGCCCCTATATCTCCATGCTTTATGCATTTATCTAACTCAGTCATGGTCATCTCATCAAGAGTCTTTGCCATTTTGTCTTCACTATACACAATCAAGTAAGCCTTAAGTATTCTTGTCAAATTTTGGTCATTTTCGATAGGTGTGACAGGTGTGACAGGTGTGACAGGTCTATCCCATCGATTTTGAAAATCAACTTTTCACCAGGGCTTTCCTTGGGATGGACCTGTCACACCTGTCACACAAACCATTTTCAGTAAGGCTATAAAATATATGTAAATCTCAATCATTAATCGTTTTCTTTAATATTCGGCATCATCTTCATTGTCTTCCTGAACCCTTGTTATCTTTCGAATCCCAATATATCCTCTGGCAAGAATACCATTAACTCGTTTTCTTTCTGATTTAACATTGAAGATCTCCCTTACTCTTTTCATAACAGATACACATTCAACTTTATCATCAACACTTTTGTATGATTTGTAAATGATATCACTGGAAACAAAGTCGTTAGCATTATGTGTAACCTCGAAATTATCTCGAAGCCATTCACCAATCTTATCATTTTCAGCTATAAAGTTAATTCCCTGTTCAATAATCGATTGAGGGGACTTCTTAAGATCTCTTCAACCTCTTTGTTCTTCCACATATCCAGTAATATCTTCATGTGAGCCATCTTATACTCATCATCATTGTGTAGAAGTGTGAACAGAGTTGGGTCAGCTTTCTTTTGACCAGCTTCTGGCTTCTCTCTGAATATATTATTGAATCTCTGATAGGAAAGTCTTCTTTGAATTGCAAAGTCTGGTTTATTTATAGTCAAATTGTCATTAGTTGTAATGTAGACCTGAAACATTGGGGTAAGGATAACTGGGTCTTTGAACAAGGCTCTCACAGTCATTTCATTTCCACCTGTGACCTCCTTAATCTTGGAGATCTGCAGTTTATCACCATCTTCAGCCTCATTACTGAATACAAGTCGCTTTCCAAGGAGTTTGGCAAGTTCAGGAGTAGCCTCTGATGAGTTCTTTTTAGGCTTAGTCCAATAGGATATTTCGAGAGGGCTGTAATAGCGACCAGATATCTGTTTGCAGTATTCCTGAACAAGTGATTTACCATTAGCACCAGCACCAGTCCACATATAGAACTTCTGGGATTTAGTTGATCCACTAAGGCAATTGCAATGGATGCCAGAAGATACTTTCGCTCTGCTGGATCATCCACAATCTCTTTATAAATCTGATTGAGATGCTCTATTTTCTTGGGTCTACATTCTCAGTATAATCATAACCCACAGTCTTACTCACCATATCTTCCAGTTTACCCTTTCTGAAAGTCATAGTGGTCAGATCAAATACACCATTTTCGAATCCAATCACATATGGAACTGTGTCAATCTTCTCAAGAATTCATCATCATTCAGCAGTGGGACAAGTCAGTCAGAAGGGATTTGCGAAATCCTGATTGTTTAAGATTTTGGCAATGGTCATCAATGTTTTGGATCTTTCTTCGAAAGCTGCTTTGTTTCCTCATCCTTTAAAGCTCTTTGACTATAATGCACAGCCCTCCAAGGTATTGGGGGACAACAAGACGGCTTATATCTAGGTAAATCTTTAGGTTTGTGTCATCAAGCTCCCAAATCCCAGTATCAGTATTGAGTTTGAACCATGACTTTTTGGAGTATCTCCAAGTGTGTTTAAGAACCTCTTTGCATACTAAACTCACATCATAATGAGCGCCACCAGAACCAGCGGATTTATCTATAAGATTAAAGATATCAGATTGCATTCCAATGCAGATGAATCGTTTTTTGCAATTTCCACTGTAGCTTGACACAATGTATTTGTTATCATCTCCTTTAGCTTTCATAACAAACCAGTTATTCGATTCATGTGAACCATTGCAGCATGGGCAATTGAGTCCCTTGTTAGCAGCATCAAAGTTAAAGCCAAGTTCAGTTTTAGAGATTATATTGGATGCATAAATCCCATATCCACCAGCTCTTTGATAATATTGTTTTCCAGTTCATCATATGAGGTAGCATTAGCAGTATACTCACTCTTATAGATGTAATTATCTATAATCCACTTTTTGAAGTCATCAGTAGGCTCATTGAAATCACAGGTATCATCCCATGGGGAGATCACCCAAGCCTTGTTGACACTGGGACAAACATTAATTAATCCAGAAGTTCCAGTTCCAGTGATTGTTTTCAGGTCAACCTTTTCAAAGCCTTTAAAGCCTGGAGCCTTATCGGTGATTTTGAGTTTAGTGAACTCCTCAGGTCGTTTAAAGTAGACATGATAGCCTTTTTTAGTTTTTGCCATGGGCTGATTGGCATCAAAGTCATCAGGAAACATATCCGGAATTTGTCAAAGTCCTCCTCATCATCAAAGTCAATAACCATCATGTTGTCTGAGAGCAGAATGCCCCAAGATACATACTGATTAGTTGCCAGCGCTTCCTCATACTTTTCCCAGGACCAAGCACCTCCCTTATGCTTGAAAACAGGGTCTTTGCTGTCAGGTTTCACTGGGATAATCATGTTTTTGGCTAGATCCTCATCAGATCTGAGCCAGTTAGCGAGCGATTTGAGCGATTTAGTCTGTTTGGCGTTCATTTTCAGCGATTGGGGTCCCTTTTATATATATAGAAGATTTTTCTTTAAGTAGTTTTGGGTCCCCAATCATTTTTTGTTGGAAATCGAGAAAGTATCCCTACGAAATTTATCCACATGATATATCGAGTGGTTTAGATACAAAAAGGATGAATGGGTATTTCAGCGAATAAACAGCATATCCCAGCCTAGTAATATGCTGGGAAAAATAATTTAGACATGTTTCAATTTTCTCCCTCTATTTGAGTAAGGGACATCATACAAATACTTGACAAAGCAGACTGCATTGGCTGCATACTTTCGCTGACATGAACTTGCTATTTTCATTGCTCTATAGGTATCATCGGTTTGATATAGATCTCTAAGCTGTGTGGCTATTTTTTCGTTAAACTTTTTGATTTGAGCCTTACCTTTTTCAGTTTGCTGGTACCTCTTCATAGCTCTCTTCTGGGCTTCACTGAGTGGCATTTTTCCTCTGTCTCTCTTAATATATATAGAGAATTCTTTAAATCATTTTTTGTTTTGTGGTTTCTGGATATTTCTTTGAACAATATGTAAGCAACATTTCTTCAAACTCCTCAGGGCTTGCATGTTGTTTGCAATCACATGTTGCTGATGGCACAGGAAAGACTTTGGGCAGATTGGCTTTTTACAATCACATTTGTACATGTGGTATTCATTGTGTTTGCGATCACTGAACATTTTGATGACATCATTCGCAAATTTGTTTTTAAACTTTCATATTTTTTCCAATGGAGCCTATCACACAACGGAATATAATTATAGAACTGATTTGCATCCGTCAAATAATGACAAAGACCAAGATCATAGAAATCATCTCGAAACCAGACTTGCAGAGAGTTGTTCAAGAGGTTTTGTGTGTGAATCCTTGCAATGTATGAAAGAAATGAATATTCACACCTGCAAAGAGGACATGATATGCAATAGTTGCTCTCTGCAAGCATCATTTCTGGGTATCCTTCAAACTGTCTGAAAGCTTTTTGTGCGCAGCAGTAGAACGGGATACTCATTAGAGTCATGAACCTTATATATATACTTTATAATGCAGGCTTCACAAAAGAAATGCTCACAAGCAAGCTCAATGATTGTATTCCTTTGAATAGTTTTGAAACAGATTGGGCAGGACATCTTTGATATATCTATATAGAAGATATTTCTTTAAATCATTTTTTTGTTGCTCAGCCAAATGTAATGTTTCAACATCACATGCATTGTAGTCCAGAATGTGAATAAGGTGAACTCTGATACTGTAATGTGTTTCTACAGAATGGGCATTTTGTATTCCGACTATTCCTCTTGCTGTTTCATGCATCTATACAGACTGTCTTGAAGCATTGATCACATACAAACTGATCATAGCTAGTCTCATCACATTTACATAAACTGCATAGAATGCGTTTATATTCTGAGTTTTCACAGGTTTCATTTCTTTCTTTAATACTTCTCATGAATGGCTGAAATAGCTAAGCGTTCTTTGACCGTCCGGATTCATTCTTGCTATTTGGCTTCTATATATATACAATATAAAATTCCTTAAGTATTTTTCGCGTTCGGAATATCCCCATTTAAAACCTCCCTTTTATTAGGAACAAGTTAGGAACAATGCCCCGAATTAGCAACAGACTCATTAGAGAGAAGAAATGGGAACTCATGGGATTACTGGGAACACTGTATGCAGCCCATGAAATCACAGAGGCTGAATATGACCGGGAAATCGGATTTATTTCAAGGGGCAGACCCACTTTAGCAAAATTAACCAGAAAAGCCAATAACCTCTATGACAAAGTTGAGACTCTTGATGAACTCGATCGCCTGAGGCAAATAGAACCAGAGGAGAAGATGGAACAGCCATGAATGAATTATATCGCTGGCTCACATACAGAGCCAGAAGGGAAGTTGTGGTAGATGTGATTGAATATTTAGATAGAATTGCAACCTCTCTACCAAAACGTTTAAGAGATAGTCTGGATCAATTCAGGGCAATCAAAGTTCGCTTGTCGTTTATCTGCAAGTTCGTAAAAGTCAGCAATCCACAGGTTTGGATATCGAAATACATTTACAGCGATTATTTTGTATTAACCAAATCGAGAAATATTCGAACTGAGCTGAATAAAGCAGCCCAAATGTGTCAGGAACAGATGAATGTTGTGATAGCTATCGATTGAGAGAATCGAAATGCTAAGAGTTGCTATTATGAGTTATGCCCCAACTGGTGGCTGCTATGTTAAAACACCAGAATCAATTGCAGCTAAGAAAGCCACAGTGAATATTCGAAATATTGATGATTCTTGCTTTGAAAATGCCATTTTGGCATGGATCCATAGGAAAGATGTAATTCCCACAAGAGAAGAGTGAGCTTACACAATATCGCAAATGGAAATACTCACCAACCACATACAATCCTTTGGCTCTCAATTTTCGACAATATCCCATTCCCTGTTCCTGTGGATGCTGAAATCATTGATAAATTCGAATCTCAAAATGCAGGCATCAGCATAAACATATTTGGAATGGATGAGGTTATATATCCCCTGCATCAATCCAGCAACCCAGGCAGAGAAAGCAAAAGATTAATCTAATGCTCATTCATGATGATGAAGGGAATGGTCACTATATTACTATCATGTCCCTTTCAAGACTTCTCAGAGTTGCCCTTGATAAAACCAAGGATCAAAAGTTACACTACTGTGATACATGCTTATCTCGATTCAGGTCTGAGGCTAAACTCACTGCTCATGTGGACTCAAACAGATGCATTGATTGGAGACTCTCAAAGGGAATCACCCTAACCTGGACACCACATAGAGTTTGGACTGAAAAACCTCAGGAAAACTGTCTGGCTTCCTGTTTGTGGTTACTGCAAGATTGAACATAGAAGCATCCCCATTGATGCATCGAAATCCAAGAGAAAGTCTCAGCAGTCAACTAGAATAGTCACTGGGGCAGATGTTCAGGAGTTTCGATTTGAGGGTCAGGATCCAATGGGAGGTCTGTTTGAATGCTTGGAGTCCAAAGCAAGAGAGCTAATCGATTTCCTGTTTCACCAATATTCCATGAATGAACTCACAGATGAGCAAAAGGCTTTTACAGGCTACAAACACTGTTACCTTTGCAGTGAGGTTCACCAAGGAAAACTTCAAATGCAGGGATCATGATCACCACACAGGTCATTACATTGCACCTGCATGCAGAAACTGCAATCTCCATAGGAGAATCTCAAAGCAAACAAAGTAGCAGTGGTTGTTGACCAAATGGATGACTGTGGACATTCATTTTCAGAAAAATAGCAGGCATGGGTGATAAAAAGCGAATCGAAATCCTTTCGAAAAACTTTGATCAATACCTTTCATTGCAATGGGTTCTTTACAAGTTCATTGATGCAAGTAATTTTATGGATTTGGGCTGCTGATGTAGATGAGTTAATGACAAATTCCAGGCTTTAGAAGGCTTTCACACTCAGTATATGGACTTGACCCAGTTCATTATGTATCTGCACCTGGGTTATCTTGGGATGCTATGCTTAGGACCACCAAGGCAAAAATAGAGCTTATAAGTGATGTAGAGCAATACGAATTTGTTGAGAGGGGAATCAGGGGTGGCTTTGCAACAATGCCTTGTAGGTATGCTGAGGCTGATGGTGAGAACTCCCATATAATGCTGTTTGATGCTAACAACTTGTATGGCTACTGTTTGAGTCAGCCAATCCCAGTTGGTGATTTTAGATGGGAGACCGAATTCAACCCACAAGATAACAGATCCAGTTTCCTGGAAGTTGATCTGGATTACCCAATTAGGCTATATCTAGACCACAGTGATTTCCCCCTAATTATTAACAAGAAAATAGTAGAATATGCAGAATTATCACAATATCAAAAGAGCCTATTAGATCTCTCAGGAGAAGAGCTTGATAAAACCCCTAAGCTAACTGCAACCTTTGGTTCTGTGACCAACTATGTGATTTCTGAGCCTCTTCTACAGTATCTGTTGGACAAAGGGTGAAACTAAAGAAGGTTCACAGGGTCCTATCATTTACTGTGGCTCCTGTAATGAAACCCTACATTGAGCTGAATACTGAGATGAGAAGGAAAGCAGTGAATAAATTCGAGGCTGATTTCTATAAGCTCATGAATAACTCAATCTATGGGAAATGCATTGAATCTGCAGAGGTAGATCTGTGGTTAAGATTGCAAACAGTGAGAAACTGTTTATGAAATATGCAGCCTCCCATTGGTGAAATCAACAAGTCCCATAAACGAAAAAGCAGTTGCCTTTGAGTTTTACACAAAGCATGTGAAGCTAGATAAGCCAGTTGCTATTGGGGCTTATGTTTTGGATGCAGCCAAACTGCATAACTACAAGTTCTTCTATGATACTGTAAGGTCCCAATGGACAAAAGCAAAGTTACTATTCCATGATACTGACTCCTTTTGTCTATATATCGAATCTAAGACCCTACAAAAAGATATAGAGAATATATCTTATGCTTGGACCTAGGGGATCTAACAGAATGACCCCAGGTAAATACAAAAAT
>QPMI01000662.1:0-181746 GCA_004431415.1 Cyanophora paradoxa
ACTGAAACATACATAGCAGCAAACAATGATATGATTAATAAGCTTTGCAGCCTACTAGTAGCAAACTATGAACTAAGAGAACCCTTAAAGGCTTACATTTCATCCACTCTCACTACATCACCTCCTTTGGATGCCAATTGGTATCAGCTTGCAGATGATGCCTTTACTGCCTCATCCTCTGTGACAGGTAAAGAGCCTTTCATGGCTAGACTTCAGCATTTGGCTGGGAAGCTGGAGCCTATGCTCCTGAACAGATATGGGAAACCCCACTGAATACCTTCAAGTTGCTTTCCCATATACTTTTGAACTCTCCTCTGTGATTGCCTATGGATCAGGGGACACCAATGCTTTTATTAAGACTTTCAATGTGGCAACATCCACTGATGGGATCAACTGGTCTTTTATTCGATCAGATGGGCAAAACAAAATATATGTCTGTGAGAACATTAACAATGCTCACAACTCAGGTGATGTGGCTCTATTGAGTGGATTTCCTCTCAGCATCAAGGATGCTTTTTACATAGGTTTTTCTCTCAGAATCAAATATATTCGCATTTATCCCCTTGTGTATGTGAATGCTCCCACAATGAGAGTTGACTTTACAGGTGCCTTTATTCGATAAACTCCAACTGAAACGAATTATCGATTCCATTCATATCAATCAGTTCACCAAAGTAATCTTTAAACTCACTGTGAGTTCCCTTATCACCAGGTTTCTGTCATTGATTGAATAATTCTGCATGTCACCACTATGGTAAACATAGCCACCTATATCTTTACTCAATTGCAATCTAAGGATAGCCCCTGGTTTGTGGTTGCGATTTCGGAATTATATTGTGTCTGCTGGCAAAGGGGGACAGCTCTTTAATATGCATGTACAGATACTGCTCAGCATTCATATCAGACATCTTCCTGCTGTCAAAATAATATTGCAAGGGCTTTGAGGAGAGTCTGGGTCCTGAGAAGGTGATTCCCCATGCTGGGTGATCAGGTGTAATAGGTTTGCCATCATACTTTAAAAGGTTCTCAGGTCGATAGGGAGATCCACCAGCAGGAGGAGTGCTTATAATAACCATTGGTGTATTCAGTAGAACTCACACCCAAAAGCTTCCCTATTCTCTGGTGCTTGCAATAAAACGAAACTCATGGTTACTGTAAAACTTCCACTTTTATAGGTAGTTGGGTTATAGAATATCTTGAACTCAAAAGCTACTGTTTTGCCTGCAATGGTTTGGAAGCTTGAATAGTTCAGCCCATAATTATAAGGGTGTGTTACCCCAAAATGACCCTGGTTAATGTAGCCACTGGGAAGGGATACACTTTCTGTGTGATGATTTCATTGTATGAACCATCTTGGTAATTAAACTGAACTGTTAGATGATCAGTTCCCACACTGTTATAGATACTGTTTGGAATCTCTGCATAAGAACCCTACATTCCTTGGTCTCTCTACTGGAGTTGTGAGAGTGACCCTGTAAGAGTTTTCATTTTGTCCTTGGCTTCTATCCCTGCTATCAATATAACAAGCCGGTTCATTTTAATATATGAATATAGATAAAAGAAGAATGCTGTGGATTACATCGAGGTTAGCTCATTAATACAATCTCTGGTGATGGTCCCACATCAAGCTTTGTGGCTAGACTCCCAAGTTCTTATGAGAATGTGAGGGCTGTGAGACTGGTATCAGCGAATTTTATAACAGCATCCCTATGGTGAGTGGTGAAACCAAAGTTGGAGATGTGACAGTTGACAATGCATTTAGCATTTATTATTCTGAACAAACTCCTGGAGCTGGAAGCTCAGGAATTCCAACAGTTCGCCCAGCTGCTGACTATGAACAATGGAAAACAATTCATTATAAGTCGAAAACACCCCCATCCAAAGCCACCAACAACTGGTGAATGTAATTAACTCTAAATTCGAAGGCAGAAATCCCCAACCATCCATTCGCTGCAAATGGGATGAATCACTGAAACGAATATATTCCACTCAGCAGTACCATTTTACTTGGCTTTCTCAGTAGCTGTGAACCCAAGCCAACAAAACAATCCAAAAGCTGTTGAGTTCAGTAGACTGCTGGGTCTTGATCCTGGAAGATATGGTAACTCCCCAATCCAATCACAGGTCTATGATGCTCTCACTGATGGAATCTTTACTGGTTGGTCGAGTGAATGGCATTATATCTTCTTTTGAGCCTGAGAAGACCAGGGACAGTGTTTTGTTTGTGAGAGTAAAGGAGCTGGTGATCTGTGCAATGTGGGATGGTCTTCTGACTGGTTACTTCCATAAAATAGTGGTCCCTGACAAAGATTATGGTGAGCATGTAGTTTACAATTCGACAGAGGCTCATCCACTTTACAAATACTATAATAAGAAGGTTGGATTATCCACTTTCTCGGTTGATATTGTAAATGCTATTAATGAACCAATTGATTTTGAGGGTCAACCTGTTTCATCTGACCTTTGAAATTCGCTATGGTGATGAGCCAGCAGGAGACCCAGTTTATGAATACTTTAAGATGCGAATGTCACAGCTTCACCCTTCCTATCCAGTAATTACAAGCTTCGCATAAATTAAGGATCATTGGTAGATTTTTTATGTGCAGTATAATAAAAAGAGATAATCATGGATATCACTTCCACTCTTCAAAGACTTTCGCTGAAAGAAGCCCTAACAACCCCAGAGGAGGCGAAAGCCTTTTTCCTGGATAACTCCCTTATGCTTGGACTCGAATCCAAGTCTAAGCCAGTTCTAGTTGTTGTGAATCCCAGCAATACTTTTGAGAATAATGTTGGAAATCGCATTTCTTCAAGCTACCTCGCTACAATTTTCTGTGGAAAACTCGAACTTGCTTTCGACCTACAAAATCACTTTTGCTGGTGAAGATCTAGTTCGCAATGGATACACTCGCCCAGTTGTGCTTTAGTTCAGCGACTTGAAATTACCTATGGATCTTACACCTACCACATCCCTCTGATTTCCTTGCTCATTTCCCCTGGTCTATTATTCGGAGGATCAACTAGCTAAAAAGAAACGCTCAATGGCATGGTTCATGTATCCTGCTCATGGAACCAACCGACTTGGTGGCTCATTCTTTGTTGAAATCCCAGTGCCTTGGCTAAATCACTATCTTCCCCTTGGTGCTTTATCTGGTGAAATGTTGTTACTGTTTGGTTTAAGGATGCTGGAAAGGGTTATGTTGAAACTTCCTATGGTGGTCGCTCTCTCCTGTTGTTGGTGGGACAGCTGCTGATAAGACAGAAGATGATGGTCTTGGTGATACTGCTAATGCTACACTTGCCCATGTTGGTCAAAACATCACCACTTTCAGTCTTGGTGCAACAACCCCTGCTATTTCAATTACTTCTCCTCGCCTTTACATGCATGCTATTAATGTTCTGATGAGCTTTTCGCTACTGTAATTGAAAAAGTAAAGACTACTGCATGGCTATTCCCTCCCTTGATATTGGATTTGTAGATGCCATTGCTTTCCCTGCCAAGGGCAATGCCCAGCCCAATCGAATTAACCTCTCTCAAATCTCAGGTCTTGTCTATGCTCTGCTTGTTTCAGTTCGTGATTATGAGACTGTTGACAAATCCAATGGCTCCCACAGTGTTCTTAAGACCTATGCCAACTCCAAAGAGATAACATTCACAACTGAAATAAATGGACAGCGACTTTTTGCCACTGAGCCAATTTCTCTACTCAAAGGAGCTGAGCTAATTGCTGATGCCTTCAAATGCTCTAACATGGATAAGGTTGCAGATAAATATGTCCTTTCAGACTCCCATTCTGCCTTGATGGAGAAAAGGCAATTCGAAATATTGCTCAAAGTGGATTTGTAGACCTGACTAATTCCTCATCTTCATTCCTCACACTCTACATGCCCACAGATAAGACAATCAATGTTCAAGTTCGCGCTTTAATGCATAGTTTCCTCATTATAGACGGTTCAGGTGTTCGTAGAATCAATTTATAGACCATATTCAGTCTCCCTGCATTATTTTTATCTGTCTTTATTTAGGAAGATCTACAACAATGCAAGATTTAGAAGAGTTTAATGTTTCTGAAATGATAAAAGGTGTTTTCAGAGCCATTTTATAGGCAAAAGTTGTACGGGAAAAAGCGAATGTGTAAAGTATTGGTTTAAAGCAATACATGATGCCAAAGTTATTGATGTTGTCCTAGTTGTGAGTGGGACCAGCTTTAATCATTTCTGGAGAGAGGTTGCAACAGTAGAACTTGGTAAATGGGATGCTGGTTACATTTCAAAGCTTTTGGATGAAAGGCAGGAGAAAATCGAAAAAGGTGAACCTGTGAACCACATGTGTGTTGTTTAGATGATTTAATTGATAATGAGATAATTGATTTAACCAGAGACAAGGTGGTGTCATCTCTGTACAGTAGGGGCAGACACTCGAAAATATCCATTATCTGCATTACACAGAAACTCAGAAAAGTCTCTTCCACTATTCGAGTTAATTCTGATTATGCTGTTTTCCTGAGTGCTGCTAATCGCAAAGAACTTGAAGCCATAGAGGAAGAATACAATATAATGCGAAACAAGGAGGACTTTTACAAAATGTTTGAAGAATATGTCCACTCCTATCAGTATATCGTTTGGTCCTCTGCTGGCTACTCAGTTAAATACTTTGTAGATAAAGCTGAGCTTGTCAAAGACTTCCCATTTCCTCGCTTCCACAGAAAGCCAAAAAGAAAGAAGATGAACTGAAACCACCAGAGAAAGAGGAAGCCCCAAAGAAGTGAAAAGCCAAGTCCATAGCAATAAATTGATGCGATATAAACGCGGTTTATAAAATTATCTCTCATTCTAATAAAGATACAATGCCTCCCAAACGAAAGATAGGGATCCCAGCTGGGGCTGTTGGCTATTCAGGTGGTGGAAACAATGGATCTATTAACACTGAACCAATGAAATTCAATGTATGAACGAAATCAAACCCTCACAACCCCAAGAAGACCCCTTAATGCTGCCTATGAGGAATCAGTCGATGACAAAGCCCCACAAAGTTCAACTGCTGACCAACTGAACATTTCCCCTGAGACAGCAAAGATGAAGTCTGTTGCTGAGGGTGCCAGGCGAATTATTGGGGCTGCTGATGACAAAGGTTTAGGCTTGCAAGATCTTTCACTGGCTCGCAAAGGTGAGGGTCTTAGTAAGGAATCAGACAAGGTAATTCAGTCTATGGCTGGTGAAGTCACATACAAGACTGCTCCCACTCAAAATATTCATCGAATTCCAAGGCTCAATGGATGAGATGACTGCTAAACTCAAAGATCTGGAAGCCAAATCAAGTGCCTTGGAGCAGTATGTTACTGAGAAGAAAGAGAGAGCCAAGCTAAAGGAGATGCTTCGAAAGGAAGTTTATAAAATGGGAATCACTGGTGTCCCAGATAAACAGTTTATTGCTAAGAAAGAGAACCAAATCGATGAGCAGGCAGTAGATGAAATGAAAACAAAAACCCAAAAGGGAACCATTGAACCTGGTGCCACCAAAGCTGAAGTAGAAAAGGGAGTTGCCCCAACAGTATATAAAAGACGAGTTTGGCTTTAATTTTCTCTGTTTTATTAGAGATATGGACATAATACGAAAGTTCTTCGAGATGTTCAGTCTGCATGTGGTGAGCAATTGCCACAGTGGATGTTGTGAGACAACAGTGGAGTTTGAGATGTCAGATAATGAGGATAATGCCTCAGAAGCAAGAGAGAGAAGGAGATCAACAGTTTCTGTGGAGTCAATGCCAGCAGACCCCACAGAGTATACATATGAGCAACAGGAGTATCCAAGGAGAAGTTCTTTGCCAGGCGAAAACGTTTTCTCAGCAAATATTAATGGAGGATACAATTAGTTTGATCGAGTTTACTAGTGATGAGCCTTTAACTGAGGGTGCTATTAGACACATTCTAGCAAAGCAGAAACGATATAGAGAGGACCCAGCATATAGAGAGTATAAGAAACAACAAGCCCTGGCATCCTATTATCGCAGAAAAGCCCAAAAAGAGGAGCAGAGACCCAGAGGGAGACCGATTAAATATTATTTGCCTACTGATAGTAGCAATGGACCCCCAGGTCTATAAGATAATTGAGAAAAAGCGGTCTCAGTATGCTACTGAGGCAGCTATAAAAATATATACAAAGGAATTGGCTTTATACTTGCAATCAAGTCACAGATAAGTTTTGTAAATATGCTTTTGTTGTTTTTTGTTTGCATTCTCAGACACTGAAACAGTAATGTGAATGTTTACTGATCTATTTCTCTTTGGTTTAGCTGCATACATATTGTAACCTATCAATCTCTGTGACATTTCGATATATGCCCCTATATCTCCATGCTTTATGCATTTATCTAACTCAGTCATGGTCATCTCATCAAGAGTCTTTGCCATTTTGTCTTCACTATACACAATCAAGTAAGCCTTAAGTATTCTTGTCAAATTTTGGTCATTTTCGATAGGTGTGACAGGTGTGACAGGTGTGACAGGTCTATCCCATCGATTTTGAAAATCAACTTTTCACCAGGGCTTTCCTTGGGATGGACCTGTCACACCTGTCACACAAACCATTTTCAGTAAGGCTATAAAAATATATGTAAATCTCAATCATTAATCGTTTTCTTTAATATTCGGCATCATCTTCATTGTCTTCCTGAACCCTTGTTATCTTTCGAATCCCAATATATCCTCTGGCAAGAATACCATTAACTCGTTTTCTTTCTGATTTAACATTGAAGATCTCCCTTACTCTTTTCATAACAGATACACATTCAACTTTATCATCAACACTTTTGTATGATTTGTAAATGATATCACTGGAAACAAAGTCGTTAGCATTATGTGTAACCTCGAAATTATCTCGAAGCCATTCACCAATCTTATCATTTTCAGCTATAAAGTTAATTCCCTGTTCAATAATCGATTGAGGGGGACTTCTTAAGATCTCTTCAACCTCTTTGTTCTTCCACATATCCAGTAATATCTTCATGTGAGCCATCTTATACTCATCATCATTGTGTAGAAGTGTGAACAGAGTTGGGTCAGCTTTCTTTTGACCAGCTTCTGGCTTCTCTCTGAATATATTATTGAATCTCTGATAGGAAAGTCTTCTTTGAATTGCAAAGTCTGGTTTATTTATAGTCAAATTGTCATTAGTTGTAATGTAGACCTGAAACATTGGGTAAGGATAACTGGGTCTTTGAACAAGGCTCTCACAGTCATTTCATTTCCACCTGTGACCTCCTTAATCTTGGAGATCTGCAGTTTATCACCATCTTCAGCCTCATTACTGAATACAAGTCGCTTTCCAAGGAGTTTGGCAAGTTCAGGAGTAGCCTCTGATGAGTTCTTTTTAGGCTTAGTCCAATAGGATATTTCGAGAGGGCTGTAATAGCGACCAGATATCTGTTTGCAGTATTCCTGAACAAGTGATTTACCATTAGCACCAGCACCAGTCCACATATAGAACTTCTGGGATTTAGTTGATCCACTAAGGGCAATTGCAATGGATGCCAGAAGATACTTTCGCTCTGCTGGATCATCCACAATCTCTTTATAAATCTGATTGAGATGCTCTATTTTCTTGGGGTCTACATTCTCAGTATAATCATAACCCACAGTCTTACTCACCATATCTTCCAGTTTACCCTTTCTGAAAGTCATAGTGGTCAGATCAAATACACCATTTTCGAATCCAATCACATATGGAACTGTGTCAATCTTCTCAAAGAATTCATCATCATTCAGCAGTGGGACCAAGTCAGTCAGAAGGGATTTGCGAAATCCTGATTGTTTAAGATTTTTGGCAATGGTCATCAATGTTTTGGATCTTTCTTCGAAAGCTGCTTTGTTTTCCTCATCCTTTAAAGCTCTTTGACTATAATGCACAGCCCTCCCAAGGTATTGGGGGACAACAAGACGGCTTATATCTAGGTAAATCTTTAGGTTTGTGTCATCAAGCTCCCAAATCCCAGTATCAGTATTGAGTTTGAACCATGACTTTTTGGAGTATCTCCAAGTGTGTTTAAGAACCTCTTTGCATACTAAACTCACATCATAATGAGCGCCACCAGAACCAGCGGATTTATCTATAAGATTAAAGATATCAGATTGCATTCCAATGCAGATGAATCGTTTTTTGCAATTTCCACTGTAGCTTGACACAATGTATTTGTTATCATCTCCTTTAGCTTTCATAACAAACCAGTTATTCGATTCATGTGAACCATTGCAGCATGGGCAATTGAGTCCCTTGTTAGCAGCATCAAAGTTAAAGCCAAGTTCAGTTTTAGAGATTATATTGGGATGCATAAATCCCATATCCACCAGCTCTTTGATAATATTGTTTTCCAGTTCATCATATGAGGTAGCATTAGCAGTATACTCACTCTTATAGATGTAATTATCTATAATCCACTTTTTGAAGTCATCAGTAGGCTCATTGAAATCACAGGTATCATCCCATGGGGAGATCACCCAAGCCTTGTTGACACTGGGACAAACATTAATTAATCCAGAAGTTCCAGTTCCAGTGATTGTTTTCAGGTCAACCTTTTCAAAGCCTTTAAAGCCTGGAGCCTTATCGGTGATTTTGAGTTTAGTGAACTCCTCAGGTCGTTTAAAGTAGACATGATAGCCTTTTTTAGTTTTTGCCATGGGCTGATTGGCATCAAAGTCATCAGGAAACATATCCCGGAATTTGTCAAAGTCCTCCTCATCATCAAAGTCAATAACCATCATGTTGTCTGAGAGCAGAATGCCCCAAGATACATACTGATTAGTTGCCAGCGCTTCCTCATACTTTTCCCAGGACCAAGCACCTCCCTTATGCTTGAAAACAGGGTCTTTGCTGTCAGGTTTCACTGGGATAATCATGTTTTTGGCTAGATCCTCATCAGATCTGAGCCAGTTAGCGAGCGATTTGAGCGATTTAGTCTGTTTGGCGTTCATTTTCAGCGATTGGGGGTCCCTTTTATATATATAGAAGATTTTTCTTTAAGTAGTTTTGGGTCCCCCAATCATTTTTTGTTGGAAATCGAGAAAGTATCCCTACGAAATTTATCCACATGATATATCGAGTGGTTTAGATACAAAAAGGATGAATGGGTATTTCAGCGAATAAACAGCATATCCCCAGCCTAGTAATATGCTGGGAAAAATAATTTAGACATGTTTCAATTTTCTCCCTCTATTTGAGTAAGGGACATCATACAAATACTTGACAAAGCAGACTGCATTGGCTGCATACTTTCGCTGACATGAACTTGCTATTTTCATTGCTCTATAGGTATCATCGGTTTGATATAGATCTCTAAGCTGTGTGGCTATTTTTTCGTTAAACTTTTTGATTTGAGCCTTACCTTTTTCAGTTTGCTGGTACCTCTTCATAGCTCTCTTCTGGGCTTCACTGAGTGGCATTTTTCCTCTGTCTCTCTTAATATATATAGAGAATTCTTTAAATCATTTTTTGTTTTGTGGTTTCTGGATATTTCTTTGAACAATATGTAAGCAACATTTCTTCAAACTCCTCAGGGCTTGCATGTTGTTTGCAATCACATGTTGCTGATGGCACAGGAAAGACCTTTGGGCAGATTGGCTTTTTACAATCACATTTGTACATGTGGTATTCATTGTGTTTGCGATCACTGAACATTTTGATGACATCATTCGCAAAATTTGTTTTTAAACTTTCATATTTTTTCCAATGGAGCCTATCACACAACGGAATATAATTATAGAACTGATTTGCATCCGTCAAATAATGACAAAGACCAAGATCATAGAAATCATCTCGAAACCAGACCTTGCAGATGAGTTGTTCAAGAGGTTTTGTGTGTGAAATCCTTGCAATGTATGAAAGAAATGAATATTCACACCTGCAAAGAGGACATGATATGCAATAGTTGCTCTCTGCAAGCATCATTTCTGGGTATCCTTCAAACTGTCTGAAAGCTTTTTGTGCGCAGCAGTAGAACAGGGATACCTCATTAGAGTCATGAACCTTATATATATACTTTATAATGCAGGCTTCACAAAAGAAATGCTCACAAGCAAGCTCAATGATTGTATTCCTTTGAATAGTTTTGAAACAGATTGGGCAGGACATCTTTGATATATCTATATAGAAGATATTTCTTTAAATCATTTTTTTGTTGCTCAGCCAAATGTAATTGTTTCAACATCACATGCATTGTAGTCCAGAATGTTGAATAAGGTGAACTCTGGATACTGTAATGTGTTTCTACAGAATGGGCATTTTGTATTCCCGACTATTTCCTCTTGCTGTTTCATGCATCCTATACAGACTGTCTTGAAGCATTGATCACATACAAACTGATCATAGCTAGTCTCATCACATTTACATAAACTGCATAGAATGCGTTTATATTCTGAGTTTTCACAGGTTTCATTTCTTTCTTTAATACTTCTCATGATGGCTGAAATACTAAGCGTTCTTTGACCGTCCGGATTCATTCTTGCTATTTGGCTTCTATATATATACAATATAAAATTTCCTTTAAGTATTTTCGCGTTTGGAATATCCCCATTTAAAACCTCCCCTTTTATTAGGAACAAGTTAGGAACAATGCCCCGAATTAGCAACAGACTCATTAGAGAGAAGAAATGGGAACTCATGGGATTACTGGGAACACTGTATGCAGCCCATGAAATCACAGAGGCTGAATATGACCGGGAAATCGGATTTATTTCAAGGGGCAGACCCACTTTAGCAAAATTAACCAGAAAAGCCAATAACCTCTATGACAAAGTTGAGACTCTTGATGAACTCGATCGCCTGAGGCAAATAGAACCAGAGGCAGAAGATGGAACAGCCATGAATGAATTATATCGCTGGCTCACATACAGAGCCAGAAGGGAAGTTGTGGTAGATGTGATTGAATATTTAGATAGAATTGCAACCTCTCTACCAAAACGTTTAAGAGATAGTCTGGATCAATTCAGGGCAATCAAAGTTCGCTTGTCGTTTATCTGCAAGTTCGTAAAAGTCAGCAATCCACAGGTTTGGATATCGAAATACATTTACAGCGATTATTTTGTATTAACCAAATCGAGAAATATTCGAACTGAGCTGAATAAAGCAGCCCAAATGTGTCAGGAACAGATGAATGTTGTTGATAGCTATCGATTGGAGAGAATCGAAATGCTAAGAGTTGCTATTATGAGTTATGCCCCAACTGGTGGCTGCTATGTTAAAACACCAGAATCAATTGCAGCTAAGAAAGCCACAGTGAATATTCGAAATATTGATGATTCTTGCTTTGAAAATGCCATTTTGGCATGGATCCATAGGAAAGATGTAAATTCCCACAAGAGAAGTGAGCTTACACAATATCGCAAATGGAAATACTCACCAACCACATACAATCCTTTGGCTCTCAATTTCGACAATATCCCATTCCCTGTTCCTTGTGATGCTGAAATCATTGATAAATTCGAATCTCAAAATGCAGGCATCAGCATAAACATATTTGGAATGGATGGAGAGGTTATATATCCCCTGCATCAATCCAGCAACCCAGGCAGAAAGCAAAAGATTAATCTAATGCTCATTCATGATGATGAAGGGAATGGTCACTATATTACTATCATGTCCCTTTCAAGACTTCTCAGAGTTGCCCTTGATAAAACCAAGGATCAAAAGTTACACTACTGTGATACATGCTTATCTCGATTCAGGTCTGAGGCTAAACTCACTGCTCATGTGGACTCAAACAGATGCATTGATTGGAGACTCTCAAAGGGAATCACCCCTAAGCCTGACACCACAATAGAGTTTGGACTGAAAAACCTCAGGAAAACTGTCTGGCTTCCTGTTGTGGTTTACTGCAAGATTGAACATAGAAGCATCCCCATTGATGCATCGAAATCCAAGAGGGAAGTCTCAGCAGTCAACATTAGAATAGTCACTGGGGCAGATGTTCAGGAGTTTCGATTTGAGGGTCAGGATCCAATGGGAGGTCTGTTTGAATGCTTGGAGTCCAAAGCAAGAGAGCTAATCGATTTCCTGTTCACCAATATTCCCATGAATGAACTCACAGATGAGCAAAAGGCTATTTACAGAGCTACCAAACACTGTTACCTTTGCAGTGAGAGGTTCACCAAGGAAAACTTCAAATGCAGGGATCATGATCACCACACAGGTAATTACATTGCACCTGCATGCAGAAACTGCAATCTCCATAGGAGAATCTCAAAGCAAACAAAAGTAGCAGTGGTTGTTGACCAAATGGATGACTGTGGGACATTCATTTTCAGAAAAATAGCAGGCATGGGTGATAAAAAGCGAATCGAAATCCTTTCGAAAAACTTTGATCAATACCTTTCATTGCAATGGGGTCTTTACAAGTTCATTGATGCAAGTAATTTTATGGACTTTGGGGCTGCTGATGTAGATGAGTTAATGAGCAAATTCCAGGCTTTCAGAAGGCTTTCACACTCAGTATATGGACTTGACCCAGTTCATTATGTATCTGCACCTGGGCTATCTTGGGATGCTATGCTTAGGACCACCAAGGCAAAAATAGAACTCATCAGTGATGTAGAGCAATACGAATTTGTTGAGAGGGGAATCAGGGGTGGCTTTGCAACAATGCCTTGTAGGTATGCTGAGGCTGATGGTGAGAACTCCCATATAATGCTGTTTGATGCTAACAACTTGTATGGCTACTGTTTGAGTCAGCCAATTCCAGTTGGTGATTTTAGATGGGAGACCGAATTCAACCCACAAGATAACAGATCCAGTTTCCTGGAAGTTGATCTGGATTACCCAATTAGGCTATATCTAGACCACAGTGATTTCCCCCTAATTATTAACAAGAAAATAATAGATTATGCCGAATTATCACAATATCAAAAGAGCCTATTAGATCTTTCAGGAGAAGAACTTGATAAAACCCCTAAGCTTACTGCAACCTTTGGCTCTGTGACCAACTATGTGATTTCTGAGCCTCTTCTACAGTATCTGTTAGACAAAGGGGTGAAATTAAAGAAGGTTCACAGGGTCCTATCATTTACTGTGGCTCCTGTAATGAAACCATATATTGAGCTGAACACTGAGATGAGAAGGAGAGCAGTGAATAAATTCGAGGCTGATTTCTATAAGCTCATGAATAATTCAATCTATGGGAAATGCATTGAATCTTGCAGAGGTAGATCTGTGGTTAAGATTGCAAACAGTGAGAAACTGTTTATGAAATATGCAGCCTCCCCATTGGTGAAATCAACAAGTCCCATAAACGAAAAAGCAGTTGCCTTTGAGTTTTACACAAAGCATGTGAAACTAGATAAGCCTGTTGCAATTGGGGCTTATGTTTTGGATGCAGCCAAACTGCATAACTACAAGTTCTTCTATGATACTGTAAGGTCCCAATGGACAAAAGCAAAGTTACTATTCCATGATACTGACTCCTTTTGTCTATATATCGAATCTAAGACCCTACAAAAAGATATAGAGAATATATCTTATGCCTTGGACCTAGGGGGATCTAACAGAATGACCCCAGGTAAATACAAAAATGAAATGCCTGGCTCTGCAATATTGGTCCCAATAAGGCAACCGCCCCGGCGCGGGGGGAGACTTCGCGCATGTTTCCCATGGTCCCAATAAGGCAACCCCTTGATACCTATGTGATTGATTTGCTCTTTTTCCCAGCTTATAAGAAACAAAACAATGGCTATGATACCTTTATGACTGCAATGGAATCAACACTGAGAACTGGGTATATCATACCTATAAGGGATAAATCAGCTCTCACTACATTAGCTGCATTTAAACAGCTTGAGATGAGAGTAGCAAGACCCATAGTAAAAGTTCAATCAGATGCTGGGAGTGAATTCCAAAATCGAATATTCCAGGAGTATTTATCTAGTAAATACATAGAACACCAAGTGAGTGGAACTGCAGACCACAGAAGCCAAGGTCGAATTGAAGCCTTTAACAAACAGATTAAGAGATTGATTACAAACTACTGCATAGCCAATAATACAGCTAGATTCTTTGATGTGTTAGGTGATATTGAGTATAATTACAATAATACAGTTCACTCAGCTACTAAGATGAAGCCAGGCGAAACTACAGAGGAGCATTATAGGTATATAGTGGGATTAGAAGATGAAAGATTCAAGAAATCAATAGCTTACCTTGATACCATGCAGCCTGGCATGTTTGTTAGAGTGAAAGTTGAGAAAAATCCCTTTGCTAAACAGGGTAACAATTGGTCTAGGATGGTTTACACTGTTGATAGTAGGGAAGGCTTTAAGTTTAAGCTAAGGAGTCCCACTGGTGAGATCATAGAAAACAGGTTTGCTTTCCATGAGCTGTTGCCTGTGAATGCAGTTGAATATCTAGAAACCCCTACAGTGGATGCCTTAGAGCAAGCCAAGGAGGAAGCCAGGGTTGATGCTGCTATAAGGAGAGAAGGCATAGAAGCTGCTAATGAAGTCCCAGATAAGCCTTTGATAGAGGCTAGAAAGGAGAAGGCTGGAAAGTTAACAGGGAACTCAAAAAGCTCACTATAGCAGGGACACAGAAACTTTCTGAGGTTAATAGCCAGAGATGGTATAATGACTTTCAGACTACTAAGGAGTCATATACAGCCCCTAAACCTCAGAGAACACTAAGAGAAAGGACCAAAACTAGCTAGTTTGCTAGGCGAAAACTCGTTTTTTCCAAATATATGTATGACTGATATACATATATGCACATGATATACACATAGTCTTGTAGATCTTATCAAGCGCTTCACAGCGATATGCAGAACGTTGCGTTTTGATGATCTGGTGATGAGATATAACAGTTTGAAGATGCGAAAGTCACTTGCCATAGTGGACTTGGTGAAACACTAGCCCAGGAATCGACTTGGAAGTAAGTCGCTTTTGGCTCAGCGGTTAAGGCGCTTGGATTTCCGAGTCGCAAATCAAATCCGCTCGGGAACCTTTACTTCGTTCGCCTTGAAACTTGAAAAGTAAAAAAAAAACGCGGTTTTTTCTAGATTAATGCTGTACCCGTCTGGAAAATCATTATTCACGTTTGCTACGATATCTCAGCACCAACTTATCAAATCGATGCGCTTTAAACGTCATAAAATCGAGCATTTCAAGGCGGTCTGAGCGCTTATCAGCCATATCGACATTTCGATAACCCTGACTCGAAATCGCGGTGAAAGCGATTTTGAATTTTATTTTAAATTCGATTGAAATCCATTAAACGTGAGTTTTTAATACAGATCACCAGGAAGTTATCAAATCGATACACCAACGATTCAATATAATCACCAATATCATACATAACAATAAATTGCAATCACATCTACGAATCTCGATGTGTATACATCGCTATTACGATTAAACCGATTTTGAAAATTCAAAACTAATTCGATTAAATTCGATTATAACGAAAGAGTTAAAGATCTACATCAAATACTTATCAACTCAATCACCTGATAACATCGAATAATCAACCCAAATCTACTTTAGAGATAATCGTGATTACATATGTGAAATCATCAATCTAACACTGCATTTAGTAAGCATCTCCCCTTGATTCCCCCTATTATATAATATTTATATTTAAGTGGACTCAAGGTTGACTCATATTAATCGTAAAAGTAGTAAAAGTATATGGATTTTGTTACGAATTCAATGCAAGGGTTGACTAAGTGGGTTGAGTTGACTCAAATTTCACAGGAAATAACAATGAATCAGAGTATAAATGCATTTTTTGAATCAACTACACCAACTAACACTGAGATTTTACCAATATATGAGGTCCTTACTGAATATGGTTTGTGTGACAGGTGTGACAGGTCTATCCCGTGGATTTTCAAAATCAATTTCTCACTAGGACTTTCCTTGGGATGGACCTGTCACACCTGTCACACCTGTCACACCCAATTATTTCAAAAATCCTAAGGGTCCCCCCTTAGAATCATTAAAACATGATAAAAACATATAAGTTTCATGTATAATTACGATTGGATTCAATAAGAGATCGATTTGTTTTATTTAACAAATGAATCATTTATGGATCTTAATCGAGTTTAGCGATATATTTCCGATTAAATGAATTAAATTTAATTAAATTTAATCGAGAAAGTACATGAATATAATATCGATTAAATCAATTAACAAACAGACCAATCACACATAGTAAAATGCGGAGTTTTAACCAGAGGCAAGATCTAATTGAGATTCAGTTATATTATTCGGAAATATATACAGATTATCGATTAACTCAGTAAGACTAATCGGAAAATAAGAGAAATTTACGATAAAATATCGAAAAGAATACAAAATAATCGAAATAAATGAATATTCGATAAGATATACACAGATTATCGATTGATTGAAATAGAATATACGAGATATATCAACAAAATCAATTAAGATTAAGCCGAGGGTTAAAACTCCGCATTTTACTATGTGTAATTTGATCGAAAGGAGACTATTTGGACGGAGTCTACGTTCGAGCCCCTTCTTAGCCTTCTTTTTCTGTTCTGGGTTCATCTCACGTCCACCGTACTTGCTTTGAAACTCACTTTCGACATGCGCTTGAAACTCTGCCCAAGCTGCTGAACGACGGTTTTTGCCAGATGCTATAGCTCTTACGAACAGGTGGAAGTCGAATCCACGACCATTATGAAAGAAGATTGGAACAGCAGCTGATTTTGCACGGCGGCGATTACATGCTCGACAGGCAGGTCCAAGGTATTTACCAGTATCATGGCAGTGATCACGATGTTTGTCTTTGATATCTTTGAACGTGTTTTTGCACATATAACAGTCGGTCGTTGTTTGAAAACTCTGCTCCTCTTCCTGATTCATCTGGATTGGTACTCTTGCTTTGAGTATCTCTCGAAATTGTGGTTCCATTTCGTCTAGCCATTTAACAAACTTATCAGCGCTGTCTATATTCTCGGAACCCATACATTTGAATGAAAACTGTTCGCCTTTTGATGTAATTACCAGACACCCAACTGATGCTATTATATTTACACCCTTTTTTTCAGTATTACCACAAACACTTGGGATTGGCATTGTTATCGTCTCAGAATCAGCATATCCGACCAGACGTTGCCGGATTGAGTACTCATAGTTAATAAACTTCTGGATGTGGGCTCCTTTTTTGGGCAGAACATCTCGTGCGTGTTCATCACGTTCGAGACAGCGGTCATATTTAAGATGATTTTCAAACGCAACACCTGAACTAAAACCTGTTTGACACGCAAGACAATAGTGTTTAGCGGGAGAATCATGTCTTCCAAACAGACGTGATATGTTCTTGATCCAGAGATAATGCCCTACATCATTTTCGCTGTCTGCAGGTACATACAAGATTGGTATTGCATCTTTTGCAGCGCTTATGTGAATGGGCACAATATCATGATTATCAATAGCTGTTGTATAGACGCATAGTTTGACATTATTAGCTAGCTCGAATTTGCTGAATACATTCGAATCGAGAGGGGTTGGATATATAAGCATACTGCAGTCTAAAGAGTCTTCATACGGTCGATAATGACAAGCACTACTTGAATCCTGGCCTGGTCTTAGCGCGTGCTGGGCTGCAATGATTGAATATTTGAAACATTCATTGTTTGGTGCATCAATATTGATAAGGGCGTGCTTATCGGCTAGCCATTTTGGTAGGTTAAACCTCCGACCACGACCTCCAATTCGTCGGAAATATTGAACAGTTTTAAAAACCAGATATATCCATGTATCGAAAACCGATGAATCCCTGCTTTTCTCTGACGCAAGAATGTCTAATTCTTCGAGCTGTGAACGCAAGGCCGCCTCAATGCTTGCTCCTGGCTCGATGCGATCAAAACGACGATGTTCAATTACGATAGCGATTGTAGAATCTGTCTCGGGTTTTCTGTAGACACCCAATCCAGAGATTTGTAGTGAAATGCCCATTCTTGACGTCTCTGCAAGATTTACCTGGGCGCTTACGAATGCGATTGCGTTTTGTTTAAAAAGTTCGTTGTTTTCAAATCTGGCTTGCATTGATGTTACACGTCCTGAGCCACGTGGTAGCTGGTATTTCCACTCTGCATATCGACCGTCAAGCGCTGTAGTTGTTTCGTTGTTTATTTGAACATCATCTCCATCATCAACCTCTGGCAGCTCATTGAAAGCTGCGACAATTGCAGCCTGTCCTTCAGCAATTGCCAGCTCGAGTCGAAGACCTGAAACAGGACGCGTTGGTCTAGGAAATCGTGATAGTTCGTTCAATAGTGAAGCGTATTTTTCCAACGTTGTATATCTTGTTCTCGATCCTTGCGCTGTAATTCTTAGCAATTTATTTTTGAAGGCACCATGTAAGACACGTCGATTGTACAATGAAGTTGCAAGCGCTTCTATTTGGTCTTTGATTCTGGCCAACCTGAAGCGCCGAGTTGCTGCATTATTCTGAGTAACATCCATTGATTAATCTATATATCACAATTTTTTTGATTATTTTAAACGCAACTTTACATAGCGATATTGGATAGGGATCTCTTTAAGGCAAAATAAGAGAAACCACCTGAACCTAAACTTGGACTACGTCATCGGTGGGAATAATTAACGTCTAGCTAGAACCTGAACTCGAGTATGTAATTAGCTTTCGATGATATAGTAATTACGTGTAGCTTAACCCTTGAAACCTCTTTGTTTTTTAGATTCAAAGTACACACAATTAACGTCTAAATGATGTTGAAGATGATTCTGAGACCGGCGCTTTGGTGGTCCGCCTAAAAGCACTGCTATATCTTTTACAAAATCGATCGATCTAGACGTTAGATACTACCTAGCGGTTGCTGTTTGGTTGGCTTGGAGAGGTGGGGTTGGTAGACGTAACGAAGGGTTGGAAGAGAATGATTGTTGGAAGGCGTTGGAGTGTGTGGTTTTGGTGGGATTGGAGGAGTGGGGGTGGTGAAGAAGGCGGGCCCACAGTGATGGGGGTACTCCCATTTTTTGGCGAGGGGGCGGGGCCGGGGGCGCAGGAGATGGGGCGGGTGATGGCGCGCGACGGCATCGAGGTCAACGACCGCCAGGCCCGCCCCGGCCCCTCCCCCCCCCCCTCCCCTTCCCCTTCCCCTCTGAGCGGCCGGCAGCTCGCGTGCGCCCGCATCCACTCCAAGGAGGGCCAGGACTACATCAAAGCCATGGCGCGCCCGCCCGTCCCCTCCCCGCCCGCCTCGCGCCTCGTCTGCTTCGCGCTGACCGAACCGGCGCCCCCGCAGAACGCCGCTGCCAACTTCGGTGCGGGGCGCGGCGCCCGGGCGGCGCCGACCGCCCCCGACGGCCCCCGCCCCGCCCTCGACATGCACCTCGTGTACGACGTGTGCCACAACATCGCGAAGGCGAGCGCCGCCTCGAGCTGCTGCCGGCGCGGGCTGACGCGGGGGCGGGCAGGAGGAGGAGCATGTGGTGGAGGGGCGCGTCCGCCGCGTCCTCGTCCACCGCAAGGGCGCCACGCGCGCCTTCGGCCCCGGCCACCCCTCCGTCCCCGCCGCCTACCGCGTGCGCCCCTTCCTGCACGCCCCGGCCCCCCGCACCCAAGCTTGAGTTCTACGGCGCAGGGGGTGGGGCAGCCGGTGCTGATCGGCGGCTCGATGGGGACGTGCTCGTACGTGCTGGTGGGGACGGAGGGGGCCATGCGGGAGACGTTCGGGAGCACGTGCCACGGGGCGGGGCGCGTGCAGTCGCGCAACGCGGCGAAGAAGCTCGACCCGAAGGAGGCGAGGGCGCCTCGGCCCAGAGATCCCAACCTGGAAACGGAAGCCATGAAGGCTGACGCGGGGCGGGGGCGCAGGTGCTGGGGGACCTGGAGGGCTGGCGGGCATCTCCATCCGCGTCGGCGACGTCAAGTACGTCGGCGTGCGCCCTCAGCCCGGGGCGGGGCCTCCCAGCCCCCCAGCCCGTCCAGATCTGCCGGCCTCACGTGCGGGCGGGGGGCGCGCAGGAGGAGGCCCCCGGGGCGTACAAGGACGTCACGGCCGTCGTCGACACGTGCCACGAGGCCGGCACCTCCAAGAAGGTTCGATTGATTCCTTTCCCCGGCCCGTTGGATCCGGCCCCGGCCAGCGCCGGCGCCGATCGCCCGCCCCCGCCCCCGCGCAGGTGGTGAAGCTCGTCCCCATCGGCGTGATCAAGGGGTGATCATGACCGGTACCCCCGCGAGCTCCGAAGTCGAACAACTGCAAATCCTCTTCAATTGCAACCTCGCCACGCGGATCAATTGCAACTCGCTTCACCAGCCCCGGCCGCGGCGGCCACCGAGACACGCTCCCTGTCTCAAGCGGCCGCGGGCTGCCAGTCTGCCTCATTGATCATCAGTCATAGTCATTTGCACGCCTCGAAATTGAGGCTGCAGCTGTTTTCGTCTTCTTGTTTTCTACTTTCTGTACTGTTTGAGCTTTTGCTTTCTCCAAACCGCGTCGCGGCGCCGTAAGCTTGTACACGTTTACGACTCATTTCCAAGCCCTTTAAATGCAGTGAAATTGCACGTTCCATTTTTCCCGGAGTCCCGGGTCCTTCCAATTGCAACTCAATTTTCACGCTCTATCAGCTGCAGGCTCAGGGTCAACCGTTGAACCGTGAACATGTACAGTTCATATGCATTAGATAAAAATGCTGCCATATGCATTGTGTACTGAAAACTGATAAATCCATTGCAATTGTACCAGCGCTAGCGCCGCTAGCGGGCTGCAACTGCAGCTGGCCATGGGATTCAATGATTTTGCAGCAGAGTGCTTGTGCCAGCCGCCGCGGGCCGCCCGCGGATTGGAGGATCCGGAACCCGAGGAAGAAGAAGGGGGAACGAGGGGGGCGGGCAACCGGCGGAGGCGCTCAGCCTGGCAGGGGCGAGTTCGAATTCGGCCAGCGCCACTCGAGAGACCGCGGCGGACGACGTCGACGTCGAAGGCATTAATATTGCATTTGGGGCCGGGGCCGCAAGCGCTAGCGCTAGCGCTGAGACCAGATCCGATGATTTCGAATCTGAGGAAATTGAGAAATCGAATTCGAATCTGTGCTCGAGCTTGAGCTAGCTATAGCGCGCGCGCGCGGCGGCGCGATCCGATGATCGCGGGAAGCGGCGCCGGGCGCCAGCGCGAAATTCATGATCACTGTCCGGATCCCCGAGAGCCTATAGCTAGCGTCTTCGCTTCGGCAACTTCCTGCGCATACGCCGCTGCGAATCGGACGGCCGCGGCGCCCGGCTCGAGCTCGAGGCGTTCGCGCTCGCGATCGCGCTCGCGCTAGCGTTAGCGCGCGCTAGCTATAGCGAATTATCGGCTAAATTCTCGGCGCCGCCACAGGGAAGAACCGAAAGGAACGATGCCTCCGAGCGACGTGCACAGCTCGATGACCGCGAAGCGCACGCCGTGGTTCGCAAGGCACTGCCACGTGCACGCGCGCGGCGTCATGATCAACCTTCCCTCGTAGATCGAGACGTCCGCGCCCAGCACTCCGGCGGCGAGTCCCGCCGCAGCTGCCGCGCCGGCCGCCGCAGCCACGAGGGCCAGGAGGAGCAAGAGCCGCGCCGGCGCCATTGCGCGTACCGTGTACCCGGCCCGTCAATCCCCGTGGCTAGTTTGCAACAGAGGGAGTACTGAAATCAAGCAAGTGCTAGTCTGCACTGCGACGAATGACTGGGTGCCAAAAGGGGACAACTCGAGTCTGCACTGAGGCTAGGCCTAGGCTATCAGACATAGGCAGAGGCCGAAGCTGAAGAGACAGGTGCCGAAGGCACTAGGCAGACGAGAGAGGACCCGAAATGCCGCCAAGGCGCGGCCGAAGGGCGCGCTGGCACCCAGAAGAAAGGAAGGAGCAGTGAAAGAGAGAAGAGGCCCGGAGGGCCGAATTCGAAAGCAGGCGGGGAGCCCGACGGCGACCCGGCGGGAGCCAGGGTGCGGGCCTGCCGGCGCAAGGGCCGGGGGCCAGCGTGCCGCAGGGCGCGGACGGGGGGCCGGCGACCGCCTCCTAGCGCGGCAACCGACCCCCGCCGCCCCGTGAAGAGCTGAATCAGACGGAGGGGGCGCCGGGGCGCATGGCCCAGAGGGCAGCGCGCTGGCGGCGGACGAGGGCGGGGGCCGCCCGGATGTACACCTGGAAGGCGGAGGAGGCCCACCGGCCGAGATTCTGGATGGCGTGGTCGGGAAGGCCGCACTCGTGGGCGAGAGTGGCGCCGCCGATGCGGAAGCTGTGGGGCAGGGCGGCCCGGGCGGGGAAGCCGGAGGCCCGGAGCCACGCCGCGAGGGTGGCGGCGAACTCGGACTTGAGGAGCGGTGCCCCCGTGACGACGTGCGCGAACAGGGGCGCGTCAGGCCCGAACGGAGCGCGGGCGGCGGCGAGCTCCCCGAGGGCGCAGTGGGGGCAGATGGGGTCGTCGAGGTGGGGCAGGTCGACGTCGACGCCCTTGCGGCCGGGGTCGGCCTTGTTGTACTTGAGCCGGAGGCGCGCGAAGTCGCAGTCGTCCGCGGAGAGGAGCTGCAGGTCCCGGACGAGGAAATGCCGCGACGGGTCGAAGCCGTCGGGAGAGGCCAGAGACAGCTCGCCCGCCCGGAAGAGCCCGAAGAAAGCTGTCGAGAAGGCAGCCCAGAAGAGAGTCGACTGGGGGCCGGGGTTTGCACGGGCCAGGCGGGCGAAGGCGGAGAGCATCTCCGGGGTGACGGGGTCCCGTGGGAGGGACGGGGAGGCCTCGCCCAGCCGCTCCGTGCCGGTGACGATGCGGCGGAGGCGGGGGCAGGAGGACCAGAACTTGGGGAAGCCCTCGTCGATGTGGAGGGACTGGACCCCCATGACGTACTTCTTGATGGTGCCCTGGGCGCAGCGCAGCAGCTGGAGCCAGGAGGCGAAGAGGCAGAGCGTCTCCTCCGAGGCCGGGCAGACGCGGCCGAAGGCGTCGTGCCGGCCGGTCTCGAGGCAGAAGAAGAGGAACTTGCGTTGGCCAGTCAGGTACGCCTTGTGGGTCGTCGCGGCCAGGCCCGCCTTGATCAGGCGGTGGAGGTTGCGCCAGACCGCCTCCTCGTCGACGGGGTCGAGGTCGCGGGCGGCGCGCCGGGGTCCAGCGTCGGCCACGTTGGTGCGGTGGCCTCCGGAGCCGCCGTCGCGTGCAGAGCGCGGAACTCGGCGATCTGCCCGCGGGAGAGCGCGTCAGCAAGGCGGTTGCGCACGCCATCGATGTGCTCTACGGAAAACTCGAAGGAGTGAAGCACGGAAAGGGCATAGAGGGTGCGGATCAGGGCGGCGATGGCGGGCTGGGGCGAGCGGCCTTTCTTAAGAGCGTTAACCATAGGCTCGCAGTCTAGGCGGAAGAGGATGCGGTGGCGGGCCCACAGGGGGCCCCAGGTGGCGGCGGCGATGATGAGCGCCATCAGCTCTTTCCACGGCATGCTATCGGGGGGTACACCGGTGGGGATGAGGTGCGCGTAGTCCGCCCAAGAGCCGTAGAGCCAGCGAGGGCCGAACACAGCGCCGAAGCCAGTTGTGCAGGCGTCGGTCTCGAGCTGCAGGTCGAGGGCCGGAGTGAAAGCGTTTGAGCGAGGCAGGAGGCGCACGCCGTGGCGGGAAGCCAGAAGGAACTGCCACCAGGCGACCTCAGCGGCGAAGGGCCGGCCAAGACGCGCCCGATGGTGCTTCGCGCGCAGCCCCTTGGCCTGCGCGATCAATCGCTGAAGGAAGTGCTGGCCGGGGGGCACCACCGCGGCAGCAAAGGAGAGCTTCCCGATGAGGGACTCGAGCTCGTGGCGCGTAGCAGAGCGGCGCCGCGCCCAGCGCGCGAGCTCGGCCTGAATCTCGGCCAGACGCTCGGGGGGCAGGCGGGCCTCCATGGCCAGCGTGTCGAGGAGGATGCCGAGGAAGACGAGGCAGGTCGTGGGGCCTGTACGCTTCTCGGGCGAGAGCGGGACGCCGAGGTCCGCGCAGGTGGCGGCCAGGTGAGCCATGGCCGCCGCGCACTCGCCCGTCCCGCTCCGGCCCGTGCTGAGGATGTCATCGACGAAGCGGATGGGCTGGAAGCCTTCCTGCCGCATCGCCCAGTCGATGACCTGCGCGAGATCTTCGAAGATACGCGGAGACGAGCGGCCGCCGAAGGGGAGGACGATATCAAAGTAGTACTCGTACTGGTCCGGTCGGGCGGGGTCGGGGAGCTTGTACCCCAGCAGCCCCCAGTCGGCGGGGCGCACGGGGCAGAGCTTGAAGGCATCGACGATGTCGTCCTTCCCAAGCTCCGCCCCGGGGCCGAGCGCGACGATGCGCCGGATGGCGTGCTCGACGGTCGGCAGCCGGTAGTGCAGCTCCTCGACAGAGATGCCGTCGTTGACCGCCTGACCCCGGAACTTAGGGTACGAGAGGTCATGGATGCGGCGGTACTTAACGGGATTAGAGTGCTTCTTGGGGACCGCGCCCAACGGGGAGGAGACGAAGGGCTCCATGGGGGGGGAGGGGAAGGGGCCAAGGGTACGGCCGAGGGCGACGCTCCTGGCGACGTCGGCCCGCACCGCCGCCAGGTGATCGAGCGCGGAGGGGTGGGGCCGGTAGTCGGCCAAGAAGGCGGGGCCACGGTAGAGGAGGGGAAACCCGTCGCGGAAGCCGGAGACCAGACGTTCGGCGAGGGAGGGGTCGGGGTGGCCGGAGAGGGCCGCCGCGACGCGGTCGGGGCGGACCGGCGTCTGCGCCAGAGCCAGGGAGAACGGCAGGACCTGCGAGTACGCATACGTAGGCACTGCCGTGGAAAAGGCGGGAGGGAGGGGGAGGCCCGGCCGCAAGCGAGGGCGGGCTCCCCACGGAGAGGAGGCCGGGGCCGGCGTCGGCGGCGGCGCGCCCCTTGGACGCCCACCGGCCTCTGCGCTCGAAGGCGTGGGCGCAGGCGAGGGCGCAGGCGGGGCGGGGGGCGGGAGCGCAGCCGGGCGAGGTGTAGGTGGATGAGTGGGGGTCGCCCCCCGCGGCAGAGGGTCCGCGGAGGGAGGGCTCGGGGGGCCGGGGGGTACGCTGGGGAGAGCCACGGCCGCCAGCGCCGGCAGGGAGGGGAGTTTAGGCGAGGGGGAGCCCGGCCGCAGCGAACTTGCCGCGGGAGGGGCTGGAGGCGCAGGAGGCCTCCTTGCAGGAGGGCGAGCCGCAGTGGATGCAGCGGTGCTGCCCGTAGCGGCACCGGCCGTCCTTGAGGCGGTCGCAGTGGAGCCCGACGTTGTAGCTCCAGCAGACGGCGTCCTTGGCGGCGGCCGCCTGCGCGTAGCGCGCGTCCTCCTTGTGCAGGAGGACGCCGGCGCCCTTGAGGGCCGCGATGGCCGCTGCGCGGTCGGGGACCCCACCCCCCGGCGGCGGCGGCGGTGCGCGTCGCAGGGCGGGGGGCGGACCCGCGCGCGTGGCCCCCGGCGGCCGGCTCCGTGCCGGCGCCGCCGAGAAAGGAGCGGACGTCCGAGGGGGCCCGCGGGGCCGTGAGGGAGGTCAGGTAGGTCGTCAGGGCGTTGGCGTTGTAGCCCTGGAGGGCGAGGATCTTCGCCTCCCCCGGGGGGGCGACGAGGACCTCCGCCTGCCAGTGCTGGAGCCAGCGCCAGACCTGGCGCCAGTCGGCGCAGTGGGCCAGGCGAGTGATCTCGTGCCCCTGCGAGGCCCAGGCAGTTGCGAGGCGGATGCGCTGCTCGGGGGAGAGCTCGGGGTCCGACAGCACCGTGATAATGATGGTGAAGACGACGTTGGCGTAGTCGACAGGGGGGAGGACGCCGGCGCCGTCCGTGCCCGCCTCGAGGGCGTCCGCAGAGAGGACGAACGGGTCGTCCTCGAGGGCCCCGGCCCCGCTAGGCACATAGAGGATGCCCTTATCGCCTAAGGGGATACGGGAGGGCCCGGTGGCAGTGGCGGGGAGGAAGCGGAGCGTCTCTTTATAGAGCTTGAAGAGGTCGATGGGCTTACCATCGCGGAGCCGAGCGGGGAGCTTGGAGCCCGCGGCCTCCGAGATGACGTGCTGGGGCACGTTGGACTGACGGCTCTGGGAGACGTGGAGGGCCCGCACGGCCTGCTGCGCCCGCTCGACCTCGGCGCGGATGGTGTCGCTGAGTTGCGCGGCCGGAGAGGACTGCTGCAGCGTCTCGACGCGGTGGATGACGTTGCCGAGGCCGGTGAGCAGCTCGCGCTCCAGGGTCTCAGTGCGCTCCTCCTGACGGTGGAGCTGCGCCTGGAGGGAGCGGATGCACTCGGTGAGGGTGCGGACTTCGTTGGCCGACGCCGCCGCAGGCTGCGCGCCGCGCCGCGCGGCCGCCCGGGGCTGGGGGCCAGCGGGGGACGCCGCGGCCGCTGCGGGGGCCGGGGGCGGAGACTGCGGGGCGGGGAGGCGAGCGGGCGGGGAGGGATGCTCCGCCGCCATGGCCTCCGGCACGCGCATCGCGGGGGTGCGAGCGGGGCTGCGAGGCGGCTGGGGGCTCGAAGGAGCCCCGAGGCCGGGACCGCGGCTGGCGCCGCGGGCCCCGCGTGCTGCCCGCGCGGGCGTTGCGACCGCATTTACGGTCGCTGACGGCCCGATGGAGCCGAGTCCACGCTGCTGGGCCTGGCGCCGGCCGCCCTGGTCGATGAGCGAGCCATCCGCGAGGACCGGATTGCTGCCCTGAGCAGCGAGGCCGGCGATTTTGGAACGGGTGTTGTGAGACATGCTACTAGAGGCCGAAAAGCTGTGCTGAAGGCTAGAAAACAACCGCACGCCGACCGAGCGTCGCGCGTCGGGCCGGGCGGGTACACGAATGACTGTCTAGTTTGCACCACGGGATTAACCTAAGAGAACTACACTTCTCTACCCAGAGCTGCCGGGGTAGACGCACTCGCGGGTCGCTTTGAATCCGCACTCAGCACTCGGAAAAGATGAAGATCGCCGCGTTCCTCGTCCTCGCCCTCGCGGCCTCGGCCCTCGCACAGGGTGAGCGGGGGGCGTGCCGTGGGCGCGCCGCGAGCGCTCGGCCGGGCCGCGGGCTGTTCGACAAACAGCCACGGCCGGCTGGCGACCTCTGCGGCGGCGCCTTTCCGCCCCTTATAGACCTTAGATCTGAACCAAGCTGACGTTCGCGCGCCGCGCGCGTCCAGGGAAACTAAAAGGCCCGACACCCGTCCCCGAAGCGACCGCGACCTCGGTCGTGCAAGGTGAGGCCGGTTGAAACAGCGCTTCGGCATCTCGCTGCGCCTATCGCGCTGCCTCGCGTTCGCACTGCGGCCGGCTGTGCAGCCGCGCTACCTGCCCCCGCGCGCTCCCGCCTTCCTGTCGCGTGCGCAGGTCCTTATGCGACACCGGAAGTGATTTCGGGTTCGTTGCTTAGTCGGCCTCTGCTAGCGCGCGCGCGCTCCCGCGCGCCCGAGCGCCGATCGCGCGAGCTCTGCTCACATCGACTCGTGCAAACAGAGAAGCCTGGCACCATCTCGACGACAACACTTCCGGACAGTGCGTTCGCGTTTCTTGCACACGCGCCGGAGTTCACACGCGTTCAGAGAACGGCGCCGCCGTCACTCCCATCTACGAGATCCCGACCACCGTTGGCAAGGGTTCCGGTACAACTCGGCTCCGCTCTCTGCGCCCTGCAGCATCGCTTGACGCCCGCCCGATCTGCAGTACCGACCCCGACGGTTGAGATCCCGACTACAGTAGGCAAGGGCACCCGTGCGTCCTGTCCCTCGCCACCTGTTTGCATCTGCGCCCGACACCCTCCCCGCAGCGGCGCCGGTGTACCAGGTTCCCACGGCCACCGAGACCGCGGCTGCCACACCCGAGGTCATCGCCAAGCCGGGCACTGGTGCGGGGCCGTCTCGCGCGCTCAAACGGCGCGCCTGACGCCCCTCGCAGTGTCCCAGGCGCCCACGGAGACGACAGCCGCGGCCACGCCGGAAGTCATTGCCAAGCCTGGCGCCAGTGCGCATCGAGCCTCCCCGCCCGCTCCAGGCGGCCGCCCGCCCGCCCTTACGCCCTCGGCGCTTCAGTTTCCCAGGCCCCTGCGGCCACCGCGACGGCGGCTGCCACTCTCGTCGAGATCATCGCCAAGCCCGGCACCGGTGCGCCCTGAACTCCACTCGCGCCCGTGCTGCGTCGCGCCTGACGTGTCGCGGCTATCAGTGTCGCAGGCGCCCACGGAGACAGCGGCCGTCGCTACCCCCGAGGTCATTGCCAAGCCGGGCACCAGTGCGCATCGAGCCTCCGGGCCCGCTCCAGGCGGCCGCCCCTGACGCCGCCCCGCCACAGTTTACCAGGCGCCTGTGGCCACCGCGACGCCAGCGGCCGCCACACCCGAAGTAATTTCCAAGCCGGGCACCGGTGCGCCTTTATAATTGATCCCGCGCCCGCGCCGCGCCGCCGCGCCTGACGCCCCATCAGTGGGCCAGGCGCCGGCGGCAACAGCGACAGCGGCTGCGACGCTCGTCGAGATCATCGCCAAGCCGGGCACCGGTGCGCCTGGGCCCTCGCCGGCTCCCGGCCGCCTTGCCGCCCGACGCCCCTCGGGCCGCCAGTGTCCCAGGCGCCCACCGAGACGCCAGCGGTGGCCACGCCCGAGGTCATCGCCAGGCCGGGCTCACCCGTCCAGCAGGCCAGTCCGCCCGGGCCCCCGCCGGCCCGCCGGGCCCGACGCGCGCCCCTCGCGCAGGGCCCGATCCTGCGCCCGAGCCCGCTGCCGGTCCGCCAGGGCCCGTGCAGCAGGGCCCCGTGCAGCAGGGGCCCGTCCAGCAGGTGCCCCGCCGCCTTCGCGGCCCCGGCCGGCGAGCTCTGAGCCCCGGCGCCCCGCGCAGGTGCCGATCGTGCCGACGCCCCTCGCGACGGCCCTCGTCTTCCCACCGCCGCCGGCGCGCCCCGCCCCGTCCTGCCCCCGCGGCCGGCCGCCGGCTGAGGGGCGGGGCGCGCAGTGACGGCGACGGCGGCGGTGCTGCCGACGGGGCTCGCCACGCCGACGCCGGCCTTCACTGAGATCGTCCTCTTCCCGACCCCGACGGTGACCCCGC
This sequence comes from Cyanophora paradoxa, assembly GCA_004431415.1. NCBI lineage: Eukaryota > Glaucocystophyceae > Cyanophorales > Cyanophoraceae > Cyanophora > Cyanophora paradoxa. The sequence goes on from QPMI01000662.1 coordinate 28,993, forward strand.
GCCCCCGCCCGCCCCGCGCCCCGCGCCTCGCCTCGCCCCGCGCCGGCCGGGCCCCGCAGAGACCCCGGCCCCTTCTTTACGGGGCTCATCACGCCCACCGCGACCCGTGCGCGCCGCGCCGTGCCGCCGCGCGCGCCGCGCCCCCGGCCGAAGAGCTGCCCGCCCCCCGCCCCGCCCCGTCCCGCCGCGCAGCGACCTTCGAGCTCTTCACGCCCGCGCCGACCTTTGCGGTCTTCACGCCGGTGCCGACATTTGCTGTGCCGACGGGTGCGCCCTGGCCCCGGCACGCCCCGTCCAGTGGAGGCAGTGGGTCGTTGACGTCGCTGGGGCAGGCACCCCGGCGGTCATCATTCCCACCGTGGTCGTCGTCCCCGTCACCGGTGCGCCCCGCCGCGGGCGCCGGCCAGCTTGCAGCTTAGCTTACAGTCTGCGCAGGGACGCCCGTCGTGCGCCCCGCCCCGCGCTGAGCCTGGGCCCGGGCGCGCCCCGCGCCGCTCGTGATCGGCGGGCGGGGGCCCCTCGAGCTCCTCTGATGACGAGTCGCCCTCGGCCCGCAGCCGACGGCCCCGATCGAGGTCATCATCATCACGACGGCAGCGCCCACCCCCGCCGCCGGCGCCCCGACCCGCACACCGCCCCCGTGCGCGCCCCGCCCCAGCCGATCCCCAGCCGAGAGCCGCTGCTTGAGCCCCCGCGCCGGCGCCCACTCGCGCAGGCGGCGACCGGCGGGTGCCGGCCCGCCCAACGGGGCCCTCGCCGAGAACTTCGCCCTCTAGCCGGCCCGCGCCGCCCCCCGATAAACGACAAACAGCTTTTAGTGAGATGCGCGCGACCGATCGCATCGCACCTATTCGTAGTGATGTCACATATTTCGTGTTTCGAAATGGCATTTCATTCTGTTCTCGCCATTTCGGCTTGCAACCGTTGATCATCATGGCATGAACATGCATGCGCTTCAGTTGCAAGGCTTTGAGGTGCCACGGTGCGGGGCGCCACGCCGTGACGGTGAGGCTTTAAATTTACTGCTCACGGGTACTACGGTACTAATTTATAAACTCTAGGCTAAACTGGTCACGAATTCGAATTTAAATTCTCATGATCACCGATCGCGCCGGCGAGTCTCTGAGTCACTGAGCGAGGCGCCGCATGCGCAGTGCCGCAGTGCGGCTGATCAAAACGACTCGGCGAGGCCCGGCGGCCGCTGCGTCGCCGAGTCGACGGCTAGCGCTGCAGACTCTGAGACAATGATGCTCCGAGGCTCGCGAATTCGAACTCTAGATCTCATGATCACTTAGTCACGATCATGATCATGATCATGATCATGATCATGAATTCAATGATTCACAAATTTGAAATTAAAGTTCAGCTGCAGCTGCATGCGTGCCGGCCGCGCCAGTGCCCGGTCCCCCGACCGGCCCACTGTCGAGTCCCTGCAGCTGCCCAATTAATATTGCAAGCTTGTCTTTGCTATTGACTCTAACTCTACGAATCACGAAATCTCGAAACACGAAATTATGTTACATCGCTACGTACGAGTCTTCTACTACGAGACGATGATACTGCAGTACGATTGACTGCGCGCATCTCGCAGCTGCTCGTCGGCGGGCTGCGCGGGCGGGAGTCCCGGCTGCAGGCTGCGGGGCCCCCGAGGCTAAAGGGCGAAGCTGGCGCCGACATCGCTGGGGCCGCGACCGCCGGCCCCGGGGGGGCCACCGGCCGGGGGCCCCCGGCCGCCGCCGTTGCCGTTGCCGGAGGGCACGGTGGTCTGCGCGCGTGAGTTGGGGAGCGCGGGAGGCTCTAACTCGGCTCGGCTCGGCTCGGCAGGGGCGGGGCGCGCACCGTGGCGGGGGCGGTGACGAGGGGCGTGGGGATCGGCGTCCCTGCCGGCGGAGCCCGTCAAGGGGCGGCCGAGGCGGGGCCGGCGCCGCGCGCGGGCCGGCGCGCACCGGCGATGATCCCTGGCGTGGCTGCGCACGCTGGGAGTCAGCGACTTCAACGAGGATGGGCGCGGGGTCAGGACGCACTCGTCGCGGCCCCGGGGGTGGCGACCGGCGTCGTCACGACGAGGGGCGTCGGCACGGGCGTGGAGGGCGGCGCCGTCGCCACGGGCGTCTCTGCCGGCGGGCTGTAAGATAAGGGGCCGGCGGTCCGGCGCCGGCGGCCGGCGGCGGGGCGCACCGTTGACGGGGACGACGACCAAGGTGGGAATGATGACCGCCGGGGCGCCTGCCGCAGCGACGTCAACGACCCACTGCCTCCACTGGACGGGGCGTGCCGGGGCCGGACCGCACCCGTCGGGACAGCGAACGTCGGCGCGGGCGTGAAGACCGGGAAGGTCGGCACCGGCGTGAAGACCACGAAGGTCGGCGCGGGCGTGAAGAGCTCGAAGGTCGCTGCGCGGAGCGGCGGGACGGGGCGGGGGGCGGGCGGGGCTTCGGCCGGGGGCGCGGCGTGCGCGGCGGCACGGCGCGGCGCGCACGGGTCGCGGTGGGCGTGATGAGCCCCGTCGGGAGGAAGGCGGGGTCTCTGCGGGGCCCGGCCGGCGCGGGGCGAGGCGCGGGGCGGGCGCGGGGCGGGCGGGGGCGCGGGTCACCGGTCGGGTCGGGAAGAGGACGATCTCAGTGAAGGCCGGCGTCGGCGTGGCGAGCCCCGTCGGCAGCACCGCCGCCGTCGCCGTCACTGCGCGCGCCGCCGCTCAGCCGGCGGCCGGCCGGGCGGCGCAGGACGGGGCGGGGCGCGCCGGCGGCGGTGGGGAAGACAAGGGCCGTCGCGAGGGGCGTCGGCACGATCGGCACCTGCGCGGGGCGCCGGGGCTCAGAGCTCGCCGGCCGGGCCGCGAAGGCGGCGGGGCACCTGCTGGACGGGCCCCTGCTGCACGGGGCCCTGCTGCACGGGGCCCTGGCGGACCGGCAGCGGGCTCGGGCGCAGGATCGGGCCCTGCGCGAGGGGCGCGCGTCGGGCCCGGCGCGCCGGCGGGGCCCGGGCGGACTGGCCTGCTGGACGGGTGAGCCCGGCCTGGCGATGACCTCGGGCGTCGCCACCGCCGTCGTCTCGGTGGGCGCCTGGGACACTGGCGGCCCGAGGGCGTCAGGCGGCAAGGCGGCCGGGAGCCGGCGAGGGCCCAGGCGCACCGGTGCCCGGCTTGGCGATGATCTCGACGAGCGTCGCAGCCGCTGTCGCTGTTGCCACCGGCGCCTGCCCCACTGATGGGGCATCAGGCGCGGCGGCGGGGCGCGGGCGCGGGATCAATCACAAAGGCGCACCGGTGCCCGGCTTGGAAATTACTTCGGGTGTGGCGGCCGCTGGCGTCGCGGTGGCCGCCGGCGCCTGGTAAACTGTGGCGGGGCGGCGTCAGGGGCGGCCGCCTGGAGCGGGCCCAGAGGCTCGATGCGCACTGGCGCCCGGCTTGGCAATGACCTCGGGGGTAGCGACGGCCGCTGTCTCCGTGGGCGCCTGCGACACTGATAGCCGCGACGCATCAGGCGCGACGCAGCACGGGCGCGAGTGGAGTTCAGGGCGCACCGGTGCCGGGCTTGGCGATGATCTCGACGAGAGTGGCAGCCGCCGTCGCGGTGGCCGCAGGGGCCTGGGAAACTGAAGCGCCGAGGGCGTAAGGGCGGGCGGGCGGCCGCCTGGAGCGGGCGGGGAGGCTCGATGCGCACTGGCGCCAGGCTTGGCAATGACTTCCGGCGTGGCCGCGGCTGTCGTCTCCGTGGGCGCCTGGGACACTGCGAGGGGCGTCAGGCGCGCCGTTTGAGCGCGCGAGACGGCCCCGCACCAGTGCCCGGCTTGGCGATGACCTCGGGTGTGGCAGCCGCGGTCTCGGTGGCCGTGGGAACCTGGTACACCGGCGCCGCTGCGGGGAGGGTGTCGGGCGCAGATGCAAACAGGTGGCGAGGGACAGGACGCACGGGTGCCCTTGCCTACTGTAGTCGGGATCTCAACCGTCGGGGTCGGTACTGCAGATCGGGCGGGCGTCAAGCGATGCTGCAGGGCGCAGAGAGCGGAGCCGAGTTGTACCGGAACCCTTGCCAACGGTGGTCGGGATCTCGTAGATGGGAGTGACGGCGGCGCCGTTCTCTGAACGCGTGTGAACTCCGGCGCGTGTGCAAGAAACGCGAACGCACTGTCCGGAAGTGTTGTCGTCGAGATGGTGCCAGGCTTCTCTGTTTGCACGAGTCGATGTGAGCAGAGCTCGCGCGATCGGCGCTCGGGCGCGCGGGAGCGCGCGCGCGCTAGCAGAGGCCGACTAAGCAACGAACCCGAAATCACTTCCGGTGTCGCATAAGGACCTGCGCACGCGATAGGAAGGCGGGAGCGCGCGGGGGCAGGTAGCTCGCGCGGCGGCACATCCGGCCGCAGCGCGAGCGCGAGGCCGTGCGATTGGCGCAGCGAGATGCCGAAGCGCTGTTTCAACCGGCCTCACCTTGCACGACCGAGGTCGCGGTCGCTTCGGGGACGGGTGTTGGGCCTTTTAGTTTCCCTGGACGCGCGCGGCGCGCGAACGTCAGCTTGGTTCAGATCTAGGGTATACTAGGGGCGGAAAGGCGCCGCCGCAGAGGTCGCCAGCCGGCCGTGGCTGTTTGTCGAACAGCCCGCGGCCCGGCCGAGCGCTCGCGGCGCGCCCACGGCACGCCCCCCGCTCACCCTGTGCGAGGGCCGAGGCCGCGAGGACGAGGACGAGGAACGCGGCGATCTTCATCTTTTCCGAGTGCTGAGTGCGGATTCAAAGCGACCCGCGAGTGCGTCTACCCCGGCAGCTCGGGCCGGGTACACGCGTCTTCAATGGGGCTGGCGCGGCCCTTGCAATTGCTCCTCCTGGCCCTCGTGGCTGCGGCGGCCGGCGCGGCAGCTGCGGCGGGACTCGCCGCCGGAGTGCTGGGCGCGGACGTCTCGATCTACGAGGGCAGGTTGACGCCGCGCGCGTGGCAGTGCCTTGCGAACCACGGCGTGCGCTTCGCGGTCATCGAGCTGTGCACGTCGCTCGGAGGCATCGTTCCTTTCGGTTCTTCCCCGTGGCGGCGCCAAGAATTTTGCCAATAATTAATATTCGCGCCTAGCGCGCGCGCTAACGTCATGATCAACGCCTGAGCCGTCCGATTCGCAGCGGCACAGGAAGTTGCCGAAGCGAAGGCTCTCGATGCTTTTCTATGGGTTGACGGTTAGCTTTGCGCCGCTCCCCGAGCTCCTCTCCTAGCTCGCGCTGTGGAATTTATTTTCGCGCGCAATCGCGTTTTAATTTCGACATCGCAGGTTACGTCTTCCTCAACTTCAGGAGGGACCCGGAGGCACAGATACAAGCAGTGTACGATGCCCTTAAGGTCCACAAAACGAGCGTTCGGAAGATATGGATCGACGTCGAGAACAAGGTGCGAAACTTCATTTTCGCAATTGCAACTGGCAAGACGCATATGCATAGCGCGCGCGCCGCGAAATCCTTCCGGCAGAAACTGTTCGGGACGTGCGTCGAGAACCCGTCTTTCTTCCGCCGCGCTCGAAAGAAGGCGGAGGAGCTTGGATTCGAGGTGCGTGACGCAAGCTCTAGCCTTCACATTCGCGCTGCAACGTTTAACCTTTGCTTAATTATAATCGCGTGCGCGTGTGCCTTATTTCTTGCAGGTCGGTGTCTATTCAAACGCGCTCCAGTGGAAGGTTTCTACGTATACCCGGCCTCTCGTCGGCGCCGACGTCTGACGGGCGCCTCGCCTGCGCCGCCGGCAGGAGCTGATGTGCGGGAACACCGAGTTCAACGATCTGGAGCTCTGGTACGCGCACTATGGTACGCAACCTCTTCATTCTGCAAATTTTTAAAGAGAGGGGGCCGGGGTTGCGTGGCGGCGGGGTGCGCGCCGGCAACGGGCGGGGCGGGGCGCAGACTGGATGCCGGACGTGGGGGACTTCGCGCCGTTCGGGGGCTGGGGCGCCCCCGCCGTGAAGCAGTACGCGGGGGACGTGGCCACCTTCTGCGGCATCCCCGGCGGCGTCGACCTCGACTTCGCCCCGGAGGAGACCGTCCGCAGGGCCGCCGCCGCCGCCACCGCAGCGCGCCCCCGCGCCCGCCTCCGCGGCGCCTCCCCCTTCTCCGCCTCCTTCTTCGGGTAGCCTGCCGCCGGCCGAGCGCCTCTCCTATCGAATGGAGCAGCAGCCTGCTGCACCTGCGGCCCGCGCGCTCCTGGCGGAGGGACAGAAGGGGCGCCGGCGGGCCTAGGACATCATGAAGACCTGCGGGCGGCGTCGGCGCGGGCGCGAGGGGGCGGGGGCTCGCGGGCGGGGCAAGGGGTGGGGCGAGCACCTTCCAGGAGTCCTCGACCTCATCGCGCCCGCGCGTCGACATGTAGCAGCGCCTGAAGCTGCCGCGGGGTCAGCGTGCGGGGCGGGGCGGGGCGGGGCGGGGGAAAGGGGGGCGGGTACACGAGGCTGTGGTCCTTGACGACGGTGCCCTCGCCGAGCTTGCGGGCCCCGTCCACGAACTCCGCCTCCTCCGCCTCGTCCCCCTCCTCCGCCCGCCCCGCCGCCTTGTGGTCCAGCAGCACGTAGCTCTCCTCCGTCTTGAACCGCACCGTGATCCGGATGTACCTGCCCGCCCCCCGGACCCGCCTCAGCGCCCCCGCTCCGGGGCGGGGCGGGGCCGGGGGCGGGGCGGACTCGCGGCGGGGGAAGTCGAAGGGGAGGCCGCCGCGGCCCTCGAAGGGGTTCTTGCCCGAGGGGAGCGCCTTCGCCTGCTCCACCATGTGCTGCCGCGCCGCCCCCGCGCGTCGGCGCCCCCCCGGCGGCGGGGGCGGGGGCGGGAGCGGGGCCGGGGGCGGGGGCGGGGGGACCTCCTTCTCCTCCTGGGAGAGCTCGCGGTCGCCCTCGGCGATGGGGTGCACCTCGAAGGCGACCTGCGTGATCTCCGCGTCCCTTATCTCCTCCAGCTCCATCCGCATCTCCCGCCCCGTCTCCTGCCCCCGCCCCCGTCGCCCCCGCCGCCGCGGCGCCCCGCGCCGAGCAGGGAGAGGCGCACGGCGCGGCTCGAGGCCAGCGTCTCGTTCGTCGTTGTGATCGCCTTGAGCATCTCCTGCGGGCGGCGCGGGCGTCGGCGAGGCTCGAGCGGGCGCGGGGCGGGCGCCACGCCGCACCGTGCCGACGAGGGGCTTCAGAGAGTCCACGTCGATCTTGTCGGAGCTGCAAATGACCCTGTACACCGTGCTGAAGGCCTGCTTCGCGCCCTCGAGGAAGTCCTCAGCTTCGAACTCCGGGTCCTGCGCCCCGCGTGAGCAGGCGCAACGTACGATGTGCAATGGAAGAGGCACTGACAGGGCCCATCTTGAGAGCGTTGATTTGCCCCCTGACGGCCCAGCGACGAAACCAGCCGAAGAACGTGCGGCGTGGTGCGCCGAGACCAGAATGTGCAGCAGGCGTCGGGGTGGGCCGGACGGACCAGGACGGGCGGCCGATGACCGTCTGCGACGCTATCGCGCGCCCGGCGACGTGTGCCGCCCGGTGGCGCGGCATCGACGCCATCGCCCGGGCCACACATAGGGCAGCCGGCCGAGCCGACGCCGCTCTCCGAAGCGAGTTGATCCTGAGCGCGAGCATCCAAAAGCTTCTGTGGAGATGGTCCGGAGGAACCTGTACCCTTAAAAAAGAAAAAAGCCGGTGCTCGCGGCACTCGGAGCTGGGCGAGGCGAGGTCGCGGCGAGCTTTTAGGTAGCTCGGCGGCGTCGGGATGGCGCCAGCGGCGACGCCGCCGCCGGGTGGACCGGAGCGAAGTGCGACTGCGGCGTCCCCGCTCCCGTGCCTCGCACACGTGACTCCCTCCGGCAGCGCGCGTCGTGTACGGACCGGCCCGAGCGCAAGAGAACCGGCCGTTCAAGTACACGAACAACTACATTAGCACGACGAAATACCGTCTGTCTCACGACGTTCTAAACCCAGCTCACACACCACTTTAATGCCCGAACAGGGCTGTGGAACTTCGTGCCCAAGAACCTGCTGGAGCAGTTCATGGTACGCAGCGAGCTCCCAAGGGCCGAAACGCCTCGGCCCTTCGAACCCCCGCCCGCAGCGCATCGCCAACTTCTACTTCCTCATCATCGCCCTGCTGCAAGTGCGTCGGGGGCGCCGCCGGCCGCTTAGCTACGCGGGGCCGAGCCCCGGCGCGCGTGCAGGTGTTCTCCGGCGTGTCGCCAACGGGGCGCTGGAACACGTTCACGACGCTCTGCGCGGTGCTGACGATCACGGCGCTGAAGGAAGCGTACGAGGACTGGAAGCGGTACGTCTCGGACCGCGAGCTGAACAACCGGCGGGCGGCGGTGGTGCGGGGCGGGGGCCACCGGGGCGCCCCCGCCGCCGAGGCCGGGGCCGTGCGGAGCGAGATGCCGTGGCGCGACGTCGCCGTCGGCGACGTGATCCGCATCACCAACCGCGAGACCGTGCGCCCGCCCGCCCGCCGCGCGGGGCGGAGCCGAGGCGAGGCGAGCCGAGCGGGCGGGCGGGCGTGCGCAGGTCCCCGCCGACATCGTCCTGCTCGCCACGAGCGAGCCGCAGGCGATGGCCTACGTGGAGACCTCCAGCCTCGACGGGCCCGCCCCGCCCCGCCCCGCCCCGCCCCGCGCCGCGCGCGCCGGGGCGGCTCACGGCGCGCAGGGAGACGAACCTGAAGGTGCGGCAGGCGCTGCCCGAGACGGCGGCGCTCGTCACCGACGACCCCGCCGCCCGCGCCCTCGACTGTGCGCGCCCCTCCCCCCGGCGGCGCTGGAAGGAGGGGGCCGAGGCGGGGCGGGGCAGGCGTGGTGCGGTGCGACGAGCCGAACAACCGCCTCTACAGCTTCACGGGGACGGTCCAGCTGCGGGGCGCCACGCTGCCCTCGGGCCCAAGCAGCTCGTCCTCCGCGTCCGCCCCCGCCCCGCCCCGCCCCGCCCCGCCCCGCCCCGCCGCGTCGCCCGCCCCGCCAACCGACCGGCCTGGGGGCGCAGGGGAGCGAGCTGCGGAACACGCGGTGGGCGTACGGCCTGGTCGTCTACACGGGCTCGGACACCAAGCTCATGCGCAACGCCACGTGCGCCCGCCAGCCCGCCCCGCCCCGCCCCGCCGCCGACGGGCGCGCAGGGTGACGCCCTCGAAGCGGAGCAACCTGGAGCGCGCCGCGAACTACCAGGTGCCCGCCCGAGCCGAGCCGGGCCCCCGGCGTGCGCCGCCGCGGGGGCGAGCGGGCGGGGGCGGGGCGGGCAGATCGCGGGGATCTTCGTGCTGCAGCTGCTGCTCTGCGTCTTCGGCGGGGTGGCGACCTCCGTCTTCCAGACCGAGGTCGGCTTCAAGCACTGGTACCTCGGGCCCTCCCCCGGCAACGCCCTCTCCTCCGGTGCCCCCCCGGCCCCGCCGCCCGACCCCGGCCGACGCCGACGCCGGTGCGGGGGCCGCCTCGGGCAGGCTTCTGGGGCTTCATCACCTTTCTCATCCTCCTCAACAACCTCGTGCCCATCTCCCTCTACGTCACCGGTGCCCCCCGCCCCCGCCCCGGGCCCATCCCTTCCCCAGCTCACTCAAGCCGCGCAGTGGAGCTGGTGAAGGTGCTGCAGGCGCACCTGATCTCGAGCGACGCGCGGATGTACCACGCGGAGAGCGACACGCCGGCGGCGGCGCGCACGTCGAACCTCAACGAGGAGCTGGGGCAGGTCCAGTACCTCCTCTCCGACAAGACCGGCACCCTCACCTGCAACGTCATGCGCGTGCGCCCGCCCCGCACCCCGCCCCGCCCCGCCTCCCATCCCTCTCCCCCGCCCCCCTCCTCAGCGCGCCCCGCCGCGCAGTTCCGGAAGTGCGCGATCGGGGGGGTGACGTACGGGGGCGGGGCGGAGGCGGCGCCGTCGGGGCGGGGGACGCCGGGCCCGCGCTCGCGGGACGTGGCGCCGGCGCTGGGGGCGGCGGTGGAGCTGCGGGACATCCGGGTGGAGGGGAACCGGACGCCGGAGCCGAGCATCCTCCCCGCCGCCTTCCGCGACGCCGCGCTGGACGGGCGCCTCGCCGACGCCGACCCCCTCGCCTCCGAGTTCTTCCGCGCCCTCTCCGTCCGCCCCCGCCCCGCCCCTCTTCTCGCCCTTTCTCGCCTGACGCCGCCCGCCCTTCAGCTGTGCCACACGGTGGTGCCCGAGGCGCGCGAGGACGGGGGCATCGCGTACCAGGCCTCCTCGCCGGACGAGGCGGCGCTGGTGGACGCGGCCGCGCAGGCCGGCTTCCGCTTCGAGGCCCGCGCCCCCCGCTCCTGCGCCATCCGCGCCCGCGACGCCCCCGAGGAGTACGCCCTCCTCGCCGTCAACGAGGCCCGCCCCGCCCCGCCCCGCGCAGCTTCCCCCCGCCCCGCCCCGCCCCGCCGCCCCTGCTGAGGCGCTCGCAGTTCAACTCGACGCGGAAGCGGATGTCGGTGCTGCTGCGCGCCCCGGACGGCCGCATCCTCCTCTACTGCAAGGGCGCCGACAACGTGCGCCGCCCCGCGCCACGCCGCGTGCGGCGGCCCCTCTGGCGGGGCGGGCGGCCGACGGGGCGGGCCAGGTGGTGATGGAGCGGTTGCGGGCGGGGTGCCCCGGGGTGGAGCAGACGGACGCCGCGCTCGCCTCCTTCGCGAGCGAGGGCCTCCGCACGCTCCTCGTCGCCTGGCGCGTCGTGCCCCAGCCCGAGTTCGACGCCTGGATCAAGGTGCCCCGCCCCGCGCCCCGCTCTCCCTCCCTCTCTCTCCCTGCCGGCCGCGTCGCGAGCCTCCGGGCAGCGGTACGAGGCGGCGGCGGTGGCGCTCTCGGGGCGGGAGGAGGCGCTGGACGCGGCGGCGGAGGAGATCGAGCGCGGCATGGACCTCCTCGGCGCCACCGCCATCGAGGACAAGCTCCAGGCCCGCCCGCCCGCCCCCGCGGCAGCCGGCCTGCCCGCGCCAGGCCCCGCTGACGCGCGGCGCGGGGGCAGGACGGGGTGCCGGAGGCGATCGCGGTGCTGCTGGAGGCCGGCATCCGCGTCTGGGTCCTCACCGGCGACAAGCAGGAGACCGCGCGCCCCCTCCCCCTCCTCCCCGCACCCTCCGCCGCCGGCCCGGGCCGCTGACGCCCCGGGGCGGCAGGCGGTGGACATCGGGTTCGCGTGCCGGCTGCTGGACGAGGGGATGGAGATCCTGACGGTGAACCACAAGACGGCCGACGAGGCGGCGGAGGCCATCGAGCAGCTTCTGGGCAAGGGCGCCGCCCGCGGCGAGGTCAGCGTCTGTCTGTCTCAGCACGTGACGCGGGCCTGCTCGCCTGCCTGCTCCCCTCTCAGCCTGGAGGCCCGCCAGGTCTCGGGCCGCCTGGCGCTCGTCATCGACGGGCCCTCCCTCGGCTTCGCCCTCGACCGCTGCCCCCTGGCCCGCACCCCCGCCCCTTCCCTTCGCCCCTCAGCCCCTCTCCCCTGACCCTTGCCTCCTCTCCCTCAGATGTTCCTGGAGCTGGCGACGCGCTGCACCGCAGTCATCTGCTGCCGCGTCAGCCCCCTCCAGGCCCGCCTCCTCCGCCCCTCCCCTTCGCACCGCCCCGCCCCGCCCCGCCAACAACTCACGCCCCCTGCCCCGAGCAGAAGGCGCTGGTGGTGCAGCTGGTGCGGGAGCACGCGGGGGCCGTCACCCTCGCCATCGGCGACGGCGCCAACGACGTCCCCATGATCCAGGCCCGCCCGCCCCGCCTCTCCCCAGCCCGCCCCATCTTCCCTCGCTCACGCCCGTCGCAGGCGGCGCACATCGGCGTCGGCATCTCCGGCCAGGAGGGTCCGCCCCCGCCCCGCAGCGCCCGCCCCGCCCCCTCGCCGCCGCCGCCGAGGCGCGGGGGCGCAGGGCTGCAGGCGGTGCGGGCGGCGGACTACGCGATCGCGCAGTTCCGCTTCCTGCAGCGGCTGCTCCTCGTGCACGGGCGCTGGGCCTACCGCCGCGTCGCCAAGGTCATGATCTACTCCTTCTACAAGAACATCGCGCGTCGCCCCTCCCGCCCCGCCCCCCGCCCGCCCCATCTCAACCGTACCCCCCGCAGGTGTTCGTGGCGGCGCTCTTCTGGTTCACGTTCGCCTCGGGCTGGTCCGGCGTCTCCCTCTACGAGCAGTTCTCCATGTCCGCCTACAACCTCGGTGCCCCCGCCCCCGCCCCGCCCTCGCCCTGCCCCCCCGCCCCGCCTCTGACCCCTCCCCCGCACGCCTCACGCCCAGCGTTCACGTCGCTGCCGATCGTGGCCTTCGGGGTGCTCGACCGCGACATCGAGGCCAAGACCGCCCTCGCCATGCCCCAGGCGCCCCGCCTCCCCGCGCCTCCCCCGCCTGGAGGCCGCGCGCCGAGCGGCGGGGTGGTGCCGGCAGCTGTACTCGTACGGGAGGAGCGGGGCGGCGTTCGGGCGGGGGGTCTTCTGGTCGTGGATGGCGTCGGGCCTCTGGCACTCCCTCGTCGTCCTCGTCGTCCCCCTCCTCACCGTCGAGGGGCCCTTCCGCCCCGACGGCACCGTCCGCCCCGCCCCGCCCCCCGCCCCTCCCCCCGCTCACCCCGCGCAAGGTCGGGGGCTTCTGGGCGGTGGGCGTGACGGTCTACTCGTGCGTCGTCCTCGTGGTGACCCTCAAGCTGGCGCTGCAGACGCGCTCCATGACCTGGCTCAACGGCGCCGCCCTGTCCCTCTCCTGCCTCGCCTGGTTCGCGTGGGGCCTCGCCTACGGCGCCGTCAACAGGGTCGCCCCCTCCATGCACGGCGTCCTCCTCGTGCGCCCCGCCCCGCCCCCCCGGGCCCGCCCCGCCCACGGCCCGCGCAGGCGCTGCTGCGGACGCCGGCCTTCTACCTCGCGCTGGCCCTGGCGGTGGTGACGGCGCTGGGGCGCGACTTCGCGTGGGCCTACCTGCACCGCACCTACGACCCCAACGCCCAGCACATCGTCCAGGAGATCGAGAAGTTCGGGCTGCGCGCCAGCCCCGACGCCGCCCGGCTGCCCATCTCCCGCCACTACGTCCACGACGACGACGAGCCGCTCTTCCGCCTGCGGCAGCCGTCGACGGTCGGGCGCGTGGGCCTCGGCGCCCTCGGCGCGGTGCGGGCGGCGCGCAAGCACCACGGGTACGCCTTCGCCCAGGAGGAGGGCCAGCGCGACATGCTCGCCAGCTTCGCCGCCCCGCGCTCCCCGCCCCCGCCCGCCCCGCCCGGCGGCGCCGGCCGGCCCGTCGCCTCCGACCTCTCCCTCACGGGCCAGCCGCCGCCGACCACCCGCTGCAGCCCTAGAGCCCCCGCCCCCTTTCCATCCCCCCCTTCCCCCCCCTCCCCCCCCCCCCTTCTCCGCTTTTCGGCCTCTCCGTTTTAGGGCACGTATTCGCGTCATTTTTTTTGAATGCTGATCCCAAGCGAGCTTGAACGGTCGAGCTTTGCGGCACACTGGCAGTCTCGGCCGAGCTCAAGCTCGGTAACGATCATGCCATGATGAGCATGATATCGATCGATGGCATGGGCCCACTGCCCCGGTGGGCCCACGTGCACGTTGAATTTGCCAGCCTGCACGCGCAGCTGCCGCAGTGCCGCAGTGCCAGCCCTGAGTCTGGGCGGCCTGGTCTATCATGCGCACTGCGGCACTGCGGCATGCCATGATGCAGTGCCACGTTGGCGGGGCGACTCGGCGACCTCTCAGGCTCTACTGAACCTGCAGAATTCTGACGGCCTCGAGCTCGCCGAGTCGGCTCGCGATCGGCGGCCAAGTCTAGTCCGAGTTTTCCTGAGTCGCCAAGTCACTCACTTAACAGTCAGAGAAGAGCCCCGGAGACTCTCGGAGATGCTGTTCATGAGTAGAGTCATTTAATTTAATTTGATCATGAATCCCAAGGCATCGTCCTTCCACCCCCTCAAGGCCTGCGAAATTGCACAAGGTCCCCTCATCGTGTTCCAGGGCTTGCAATTAAGAATGTGTTCGATTCATGAAATCCTAGTTCGAATCGAAAACTGACTGTGGAGGTCTGCACCAGACAGGAAGACGGAAGCTCCGGCGAGGCCTCGTGCACGAGGGGAGGCGGGGGGGCTGAGGGGAGATGGACGGGCAACGAGGGGGGCCGGGACGGGGGGAGCAGGCGGGGCGAGAGCGGGATCGGGATTGGGCGGGTGCGGGCCGGCGAGAGGGGGGCGGGGGCCGGGGCCGAGGCGGGGGCGCGCGTCATACGACGAAGCGGTAGGTGACGTAGCGCCCCGCCGTCTCGCTGGGCCGGATGATCTTGACAACCTGCGGGGCGTGAGCGGCCGAGCGGCCGGCGGGGCGCATCCCGATTCCGGCCACGCTGACCTGGCCGCGCTGCATGCCGTAGTACCGGGCGACGGGGTCCGTGACCTGGATGCGCGGCAGCTGCGTGTCCTTCAGCTTGCTGCGGGCGAGCGCCGGCGCCGGCGGCTCGTCAGGCGCTGGCGCGGGGGGCGGGTGCGGGGCGGGCGGGGCGGGCGGACTATCGGACGAGGAGCGCCTTCTTCTCCTCTGCGGTGAGGAGGATGTGCTTGGGGACGAGGACGTGCTCCGTGATATTCACGAGGAGCTCCTGCTCCGAGAACTGCTCCATCATAATCTTCGGAGCCAGCTCGCTCACCGCCTGCCTCGCGAACGCCGTCATGCCGCCCCGCACCACGATGATCGCCCGCGACACGCTTTCGTCCCGCATCCGGTCCACGTACCTGCGCCCCGCGCTTGAGGACCGCGACTGGCGGCGTGAATCGAGGAGGGCACGCAGGCGCACTTCCGAATGGGCTTCACGCCGACCTTCTCGTCGTCTGGCGGGCGAGGCGTGAGCAAGGATGCCTAGCTGCGGCGGGGCTCGCGCGGCGAACCGGGGAAGAACACGAAGATCTGGTCAGTTGGGTCATCCTTCTTCTGCACCATGATCGTCATAGCGTCCCGCCTGCGAGGCGCGTGAGCGCCGCGGGATGCGAGCGCTCGCGTCGTGCTCGGGCGCGGAGGGCGCGCACGAGGGTGCAGCGGAGTACTGATTCTGGAATTCGTCGAGGGTCATGTCTAGATCTGATTTCGAGACGAGGTAGCCTCGGTCGTTCAGCATCTGCATGATCGTCTTCCGAACGCGGTGCAGCTTGCTGCTTTCTGACTGCTCCGCCATGGTTCCGAAGCCGCCGCGCGGACTCTGGGTTGCTGCCTGTAGACGTTCGGCGAGGCGGTCGTGAGGATGCCGCGATGGCCTCCCGAGCTACGAAGGGGCTGCGTTGTTATCGCTGCCGAAGGGCTAGATGCGCGCGAATCTCGCTTTCTGTGAGGCTTCCTGGCAACGCAGCTCTACGCGGGCTTTCCTGACTGCGGTACCCCGGTAGTTCGGTGCAGTTCGAGATCCAAGCGGCAACCATGCTCCGCCACGTCGCCCGTGCAGGACTCGTGGCCGTTCGCCCTTCCGCCGCGGCGCCGCGTGCGGCGGGGGTGCTCCGGCGAGGCTACCATGAGAAGGTCATCGACCACTACGAGAACCCGCGGAACGTCGGCAGCCTCGACAAGAAGGACCCGACTGTCGGCACTGGACTCGTCGGCGCCCCCGCGTGCGGCGACGTGATGAAATTCCAGATCAAAGTCGATGAGAACGGCGTCATTACGGTCCGCGCCCTCCCCCAAGCGCGGCCGTGCACGCCCGAAACGTTTACGCCGCCACTTACAGGAGTCGTGCTTCAAAACGTTCGGCTGCGGCTCCGCCATTGCAAGCAGCTCCCTCGCGACGGAGTGGGTCAAGGGCAAGACGCTCGACCAGGCTGCAACTGTGAAGAACACTGATATCGCCAAGGAGCTCAAGCTCCCGCCCGTGAAGCTGCACTGCAGGTGCCCAGGCCGCCGGCGCCTTCATCATTATTTGCGCTTATCGCAGCGGCGTTCCGCAGCATGCTCGCCGAGGACGCGATCAAGGCGGCCATCAAGGACTACGAAACGAAGAAGCAGAAGAAGGTCGCCATGGCATGAGCGGCGAGCGCATCTTTCGGTGTAGAATCGTCAGGATATCGATTTCAGCTTCCGGCCTTCGGCAGCCTTCCAGCAATGGTGTCAGATGTATAGACAGATCGATACAGGCATTGTCTTGTAGTATGAGTAGATCAGTGTACGATGTAGAAGCGGCTGCGCGGAACGCGTGGCAGCGCCGTGTTCCCTCTCCCCTGGACTCGGGGCATCGAGCCCCCCAGCTACCGCCTCGTTTCGTGTCGTCGTTCCCGTCCTGTAAGTAGACGCAGTGCATATGGATATTTAAGGCAGACTGTATCCATGTGCGCATGATGGCATGTCGAAGTTGGGTCAAGCTCGTTCAGAACAGACCGTCGGACGCCGTGCTGCGGCTGCCCGCCAGGCGACAGCGTGAGGCTCCGCGGCTGCGCGAAGCGTGCGCAAAGATCTGAATGTCATAGCATCTCATCTCGTTCGGGCATCAGGGGAAAAAACACCGAGATCAAAGTATCGAGAGAAAAACAGGTGGAGGTTAAACTACAGGGAGGGGGTGGAGGTGGCGCGGGGGCGCGGGTCAGCGGCGGTCCTTGCGGATGGCGTCGCGGAGGCTGCAGTACTCCTCGAACTGCTCCCAGAGGCCCGGGATGTCCGCCTCCTTGATGTCCTGCGCCGCGCACCCGCTCCCTCAGGCGGGGCAGGGCGGGGCGGGGCGGGGCGGGGCGCGGGGCGAGCAAGCACCTCTGCCGAGGGGAGGCGGCCGTGCTGCTCGGAGAAGGCGTCGCTCCAGAGCTTCAGCTTGCGCCGCAGGTAGCAGAACTGCACGACCTGCACGCCCCCCGGCCCCCGTCAGCGCCCGGCGCGCGAGGGGCGGGGCGGGGCGGGGCGGGGCGGGCCTTCTGGGTCTCGAGCATGCGGCGGCGGATGAGGTTGCGCTGGCGGTTGGTGAGGTGCGGGGCGTCCACGTGGGGTGGCTCGTCCCCCGCCGGGGCCGGCCAGAGGCCCGTGTCCGACGCCCCGAAGAGCGCGTGCGGCGGCGCCTCGATCGGCTCCTCCACGATGCGCCGCCCCCCCAGCGACCAGACCGCACCCCCGGCCTCCTTCTTTCGCCCCGAGCGCCGCCCCCGCTGCCGGCCACCCTCCTCGTCCCCCGGGGCGGGGCCCTCCCAGTCGCCCTCGGAGAGGGAGCCCAGCGCCGCCTCCTCGTCCTCCACCTCGTCCTCCTCCTCCTCCTCCTCGTCCTCGCCGGCGAGCCACGGCTGCTCCCCGCACTCGCCCTCGCGCCCGCACTCGATCACCGCCGCCCCGCTGCACAGCGCCTCCTCGATCCCCTCCTCGCCCACCACCGCCGCCGCCGCCGCCGCCTCCGCCTCCGGCTCGCCGTCCTCGCGCGGAGGACCCAGTGCGGCGGCGCCGGCCTCGCCCGGGGTGGCGGCGCTGGCCTCGCCGTCGAGGCGGGGCTTGGGGAGGAGGATGGCCCCCGAGCTCGTCTGCACGATGCCGAGCAGCTCGCCGATGGTCTCGGGGCGGGGGCCCGGCGGGGGCTCGGAGACGGGGGGCTGGAGGGCGGGGCGGCGGGCGCGGCGGCGGCGCCGCTCGTCGGGCTCCTGGAAGAGGCTGCGGGAGACGAGGTCCATGGGGTCGGGCGCCCGCGAGAGGGCCCGGTCGAACTCCGCGAAGGGCTCCGTCGTCACGATCTCCTGGATCCGCTGCAGGTCCTCCCGCTCCGACGCCCCCACGCCCCCGGCCCCCGGCAGCTTCCCCGCCCCCTCCGGCCCCGCCTCCTCCGCCCCCGCCCCCGCCCCCGCCGCCCCCGGCGGCCGCTGGAGCTGCGCCGGCGACGGATCGTCCGCCGCCGCCGGCGATGCGGGCGCCTCGTCGCCGTCCGGGGAGGAGGGGCGCAGGGGCGGGCCGAGCGACGCCGTCGTCGCGACGGCGTGCCCCGCCGCCATGGGGCCCGCGTCCAGCGGCCGCGGCTTCGGCTTGCGGCCGCGCTTCCTAGGCGACAGCGGCCGCGGCTGGTCGCTGCGCGTCCGCGGACCGGACATCTTTGCGCGGAACTCCGGGGACTGCCAGCGCGCCGACATCGTCGCCCGCAGCCGCGCCCGCCGCGCCTCATCCCAGCTCGCCTTCATCGCTTCGCTGATGCGGCTCTTCGACTCCTGCGAGTGCTGCCGCCCTGCGCGCCCAGCCGGCGTCGGCGCGGCGAATCGCTGCGCCTCTGCGCGCGCTTACCGTAGAAAGGGTTCATCTCGCCGGGCTTCGGCAACCGCCGGCGATCTATGGCCTCAACTTCGTCCAAGCCCATGCTGTCCAGCGCTAGCAACTCGTCGAACTCATCCGCGCTGTCGCTAAGGTGCGCGTCGTCGGCGAGCTCGCCATTACTGAACTGATACGCGCCGCGGCCCTCGACCGGGCTCGGAAGTCGTGTTGTCAATGCTGACGAGTACTCCGAGCTTGTTGGCCTAGAGCGTGGCAGAAAGACCGTCCGGCCGCGCCTAACAAGATCTACTGCCGCGGCACGCCCCCACGAGGGGCGGATCGCGGGAGGAGGCGGCGGCCGGAGACTTCCGCTAATGCCATCGCTGCGGCTGGCGGGCGCGCCTCGCCGCCTCACCCGCGGTCGAACCGGCTGGCAATATGCTGCTGCTCTTGACTGCGGCGGGGCAACACAGACGAGAAACGCTGGCAGCGGCAACAACTCTCGCAGCATAGGCACCGCCCGCCGCCGCTCGCCCGTTTACCGATCCGTGCGGCCGATTGATTGCACCGAGTTATTTGTGTACCCGTGCCCCGCTCACCCCCCCGATCATGGCGGCTACGCAGCCGGCAGCGCCGACGGAGGCCTCGCAACCACCCGAGCAGCACGCAGAGATAGGAATGATGCACTGGGACTGCACACCAGCTGCGGAGGCGCGGCCCCCGTCGCAAGCACCTCCACAGCACGCCGCGCCCGCCACGGCGCCGCAGAGCGCTGCATCCGGCAGCGGCTCGTCAGCGGAGCGCTTGGTGCCCGGCGTCCGCGTCAAATGCCGATTCGCGAAGGAGGGAGTGTACTGTTGCGCCTTTCAAATGCTGCCGCGCCCGGCTGCTCCCCGACCGCCCCCCGCGCTGCAGATCTTGCCGAGATACTCGATAAGAAGCCTGGCCAACGACCTGACAGCTGGCGCTACTACGTGCACTATGTCGACTGTGAGCCCATCCCGTCACCTGCCGCGCGATGCCCAGCGAGCCTCCTCCTGCAGTTAACAGGAGAATGGACGAGTGGGTCGATGAAGACAGGTTGGACGTATCAACGATCGAACAAGGGAAGGAGCTGGCGCCGACAGCTGTGCCGATGGACGTGCTGGATCCGGAGGCGCGCCTTTCCTCCTCGCCTGCCGCCTCCGCGGCTGCGGTACTCGGATCGATCGCGCTCATTGATTCCTTTTGCGCAGCTGTCGGAAAGGAAGCTCACGCGCAATATGAAGAGGAGGATAGATGAGGTCAACCCGACAGAGAAGGCGCGCTCCCCCAGTCTCTGCTCCTGTCGAGAACCTCATAGCTAACGTTCTCGATCTCAATCTGTATCGCAAGTGATGCCCTCGCTCGCAGGGTGCGGATGATATCTCCGACCCTGTCCTGGCCGCCCTGGAGAAGGAGCACGAGGAGAACACGAAGGTGAAGAACATTCACAGGATAATCTTCGGCAAGTACGACATAGAGTGCTGGTGCGCCTCCCCCCCTCAGTTTGGGGCAGGGGTCCTCTTGCGACTGCCCGCGCAGGTACTTCAGCCCTTACCCGGAGGGATACAACAACGTGGAATGCCTGTACATATGCGAGTTCTGCTTGAAATACATGAAGAAGGAGAAGTCCCTGCTGAAGCACAAGGTACGGCCGCGCCGGCGCTTCCCCCACACCCACGCTGACGGGCTGGCAGGCGAAGTGCAAGCGGGACAGGCCGCCGGGCGAGGAGATCTACAAGGACGACAAGCTCGCCCTCTTCGAGATCGACGGGAAGGAGGAGAAGGCGAGCCCGCCCTCCCGCCCCGCGCGGCGCCCCGCCCGGCCCGCGCCCTGACCCTTCTCCGCAGGTCTACTGCCAGAACGTCTGCCTGATCGCGAAGTGCGCCCGGGCCGGCCATTCGGCAGCATCGGGTGGGGCGGGGCGGGGGCCGAGCGGGGCGGGCGGGGCCAGGCTGTTCCTGGACCACAAGACGCTGTACTACGACGTGGAGCCGTTCCTCTTCTACGTCCTCTGCGAGCACGACGAGGAGGGCTTCCACATCGCCGGCTACTTCTCCAAGGCCCGCCCCGCCCCGCCGCCCCGCCCCGCCCCGCCCGCGCCCGGGGCGACGCCGGCCGCAGGAGAAGGCGTCGCCGGAGGAGTACAACCTCGCCTGCATCATGACGCTGCCCCCGTACCAGGTCCGCCCCCCCGCCCCCGCGCCCGGCCCGCGTCCCCCCTCACGGCCCCGCAGCGCAAGGGCTACGGCAAGTTCCTCATCTCGTGCTGTGCGCCCCGCCGCGCCCCCCGCCCTCCCACCCGCCTGCGCCGCGGCGGGGGCTGAGGGGCGGGCAGCGTACGAGATCTCGAAGCTGGAGGGGCGGGCGGGGACGCCGGAGCGGCCCCTCTCCGACCTCGGCCAGCTCTCCTACCGCTCCTACTGGAAGCAGGCGCGCCCCGGGCGGCTCCTCGTGCGGGGGGCGGCGCCTTAGGCGGGGGCCCCGCCCGGGCAGGTGCTGCTCGAGTACCTCCTCAAGTTCCGGGGCAACATCTCCATAGGGGACCTCTCCACCCTCACCGCCATTAAGGTCCCCCCGCCCGCCCCCGCCCGCGCCCTGCTGCGCTCCAGCTGAGCTCGCCCGGGGCGGCAGGCGGAGGACATCATCTCGACCTTCAAGTCGATGAACATAGTCAAGTACCTGAAGGTGCCCCCCGCCCGCCCCGCGCCCGCGCCCGGCCGGCCGGCCGGCCCCTCGGGCCTTCGAGCCGCCCCGCACAGGGCCAGCACGTCATCAGCGTCGTCCCCAAGCAGATCGAGGAGTACCTCCGCGGCTGTGCGCTCGCCCGCCCCTCCCCGCCCCGCCCCGCCCCGCGCCCCGACCCGACGCTGCCGCCGAGGCTGACGCGCCGGCGCCGGCGCCGGCAGGCCGGCCGATGTGCAGGGTAGACCCGACGCGCATACGGTACAAGCCCAAGTTCATCGTCGCGCCCCGAGCACCAAGTGACACCCGCCGCCGCACCCACGCCCCCGCACCCCCGCCCCCGCCCCTGCCCCCATCCCCGCCCCCGCCCCGCCCTCCCGCCCTCATCGTACGATTCCCTCAATTTCCCAGCGATTGCTCCAGCGCGAACCTTTTAAGTAGCTGTAGGCTGTAGCGCGTGGGGGCTTTCGGTCCGTTGCGAACTGGCCTGCGAGCAGTATATAAGCCCAGCGGGGCCAGCTAGGGTATAGCTTAGTAGGAAGCGAAAGAAAGGTAACTCGAATTCCCGAGCTCGCCCAGCGTGCGGGCGAGCTAACTGACGCCCGGCAGCACCCAAAGAACACGCTCGCACACGTCGACAACCGCGCGCACCGCCCCGAGCAAGTCAGCGATGCCGCGCAAGCTGAGGATCGCGCTGCTGAGCTGGGAGTCATTGCACTCCGTTGCGGTCGGCGGCGTCGCGGCGCACGTCACGGGTGCGCTGCGCGCGGCCCGGCGCGGCAGTTGCGCCGCACGCTGACCCGACCCCGCGCAGAGGTCGGAGCTGCCCTGGCGAGAAAAGGGCACGAAGTGCACATTTTCGTGGTGAGCAGCTGCCCCGCGCGCACCGCCCGTGCGTGCTGGGCGAGTCTGCCCGGACCGCGCGCGCTCACGCCTCCGGCCGCAGCGCATCGGCCAGGGCCAGAAGCCATATGAAGTCATCCACGACGTTCACTATCACCGCGTAACCATGACGCTGGATTCCGGTGCGCGAGCCGGGCCCCAAACCAGCACTCGAGCCTGACCGCGCCCGCCGGCCGGCGCGCAACGCCGCACCTCAGACTTCTGCAAGGTGCGCACGCGCTGCCGCCTTTCTCCGCGGTCGCGCGGGGCTGACCTCGGGGAGCAGGAGATGAACGCGCTCTGCAACGCGATGATGTGGAGCATCGGGGAGACGGAGGCCTACCAGAACGCCCAGTTCGACATCGTCCACGGCCACGACTGGATGACCGGTCCGCCCCCCGTCCCCGCCACCGCCGCCCCCGCAGCGGCTAGCGCTGGATTGTCGTCCCTGACCGCGCGGCCGTCGCGCAGTGAAGGCGCTCGTGCAGGCGGCCAACACGGGCCACAACACCGTCCTCACCATCCACAGCACCGAGTACGGCCGCTGCGGTGCGCCCGCCCCCGCGCCTTCGGCCCCCTCCCTCCAATTTCCTTTTCCTGACGCGCGCTTCCTTTTCTCCCGTCGGGGACCGCAGGCAACGTGTACTACCCGTGCGCGCCCACACGTGCGCAGCAGCGCGCCGGCGAGGGGGCCGACGGGGCCTCGGGCGCGCGCGCAGGCAGGGCCAGTCGGCGACCATCCGGTCGTGGGAGGGGGAAGGCATCCACAAGGCGAGCCGCGTCATCTGCGTCTCCGGGGCCCTCTGCGACGAGGTCAAGTCCCACTACCACGTTTCGGGTGCGTCCGCCACGTGCACCCCACGCCCCAAGCTGCGTGCACCCCCGCCGGCGGCGAGCCCCACGCAGGCGAGAAGCTGCGCTGCGTCTACAACGGGATCAACGTGCACAGGTACGACGGCTGGATCGACCCGGGTGCGCCCCGCCCCGCCCCGGCGCCCTTCCATCGCTGGCCCCGCGCGGCCGGCTGACCTGGGGCCGGGCGGCCCCTCGGGCAGGCCCGGTGAAGCTGCAGTGGGGCGTGGGGCCGATGGAGCCGATGGTGCTCTTCGTGGGGCGCCTCACCGCCCAGAAGGGCCCCGACCTCCTCCTCGAGGGTACCCCCCCGCCCCCCGCCCCCTTCCCCCCACGCCCCCTCGCCTCCGAGCCCCGGGGGCGCAGCGGTACCGATGGTGCTGAAGGCGCGCGGGGACGCCAAGTTCGTCTTCGTGGGGGACGGCGACATGAAGCAGCAGCTCGCGAACCGCGCCAACGAGCTCGGCGTCGGCGGCTCCGTCCGCTTTCTCGGCGCCATGTCCAACTCCGACCCCCGCCTCATCAACCTCTACAAGGCCCGTCCCCGCCCCTCCCGCCCCCTCGCCGCCGCCCCGCCGACACGGCGCGCCACCGGGCGCAGAGCTGCGACTGCGTGTGCATGCCCTCCAGGAACGAGCCCTTCGGCATCGTCATGCTCGAGGCCCGCCCCTCCCCCCTTTGTTCTCAGCGCACGCCCGGGCCTTGCTGACGCGCGCGCGCGCCGGGCAGTGCTGGGCGGCGGGGAAGCCGCTGGTGGCGACGCGGCAGGGGGGGCCCGGGGAGCTCGTGAGCCACGGGCAGGACGGGTGGCAGTGCGAGATCAGCGCCGACAGCCTCGCCTGGGGCATCTGCCAGGTCTTCCAGGTCCGCCCCGCGCCTCCCCGCCCGGAGCCTCCCGGCCGTGCCCCTCGTCTCACGCCGCGCAGAACTTCGTGCACGCGCGGTGGATGGGCGAGCAGGGGCGCGCCAAGGCCGCCTTCTCCTTCTCCTGGGACAGGATAGCGGACCACACCCTCGGCGTCTACGGCGACGTCGTGCCCCTCGACTAGCGCTAGTGAAGACCCCTCCCCCTGTTTTCCTTCCCTCTCTGCCGCCGCCGCCGCCGCCGTTGAGCCTCGGTGCTCCCAGGGGGCCCAGGCCGGCCCCGCAGCACTCTTATTCCCTTTGATTTCTCGGGCCTTTACTTGCAGCAGCCACTCCGCAACTGCGGCAGTGTACGCGTACATGGTTTCTGATCCAGTTTCATGTCACAGCCAGTTGCCGAGACCTCGTGATCAGTGTTTTGCATTCGCTGATTTCAACGTTTCTCCCCTTTCAGACCGCTCAAGGCCGAGTTGGTCGGCCTTGCTTGTACCATGATGTCTCTCTGTAACTCCACACAAGGACAGTCTTGCATGCGATCGCAGGGACTCGCGCTGGCTTGTGGGGGTCGACGGTGGAGGGCGCAGGGGGGGCAGCATTCGAACAGCAAACGCCGGGCAGGGGGCGGGGTACAGGGAGCGCGAAGCCAGGGGGCAGGGACGGGGCCAGGAGGGGCGCGGGGCGTGTGGAGGGAGGCGGGGCGGAGGGGAGGGGCGGGGGCGGGGCGGGGGCGCTAGGTGCGGGGCCGCTTCTCCTCGTGCCGCCTGCGGTCCCGCCCGGGGCTCGGCGACCTCCGCTTCCTGCTCCCGCCTCAGCGGCCCCGGGGCCGGCCCCTGGTGGCCGGCGGGGCGGGGCGGGGCGGACCGGTCGTCGGGGCCGTCGTAGGGCGGGGGCCCGTCGTAGGGCCCGCCGCCGTAGGGGCCCCGGGGCCCCGGGCCCATCATCGGGGGGCCCCCGTAGCCGAAGGCCGGGTTCACGTGCGAGCCCCCGAACGGCGGGCCGCCCTCCGGCCCGTAGGGGCTGTACGGGTACCCCCCTCGCATCGGCGGGCCGCCGCCCATGGGGGGCCCGTAGGGCCTGGGCGGCATCTGCAGGGCGGAGTGAGGCGGGGCGCAGCGCGCGGGGAGGGGGCGCCGGGGGGCACCGGGCCGCCGCGGTAGCCGGGGGGGAAGGGCATCCCGGGGCCCATCGGACCGGGCCCGTAGGGCCCCGGCGGGCCGTGCATCATGGGCGGGCCGGGGGGCCGGTCTGCCGCAGGGGGCGCTCGTTCGGCACGGCGGGCGCTCAGCGCGGGGCGCAGCGCATGCGCACCGGGGCCAGGGGGGTACGGGCCAGGAGGCCGCACACCCGGGGGGCCGCCGACGCCAGGGGGGCCGTACGGCGGGACGGGGCCGCCGGGGGCGGGCCGCCGGGGCCCATCGGGGGCCCGGGCGGGCCCGGCGGGCGCTGCAGGGCGGCGGGGCGCGTCCCAAGTGAGAAGGTGCCCGGTGGCGAGGCCGGGCAGCACAGGAACGCGCACCCCGCCAGGTGGGGGGGTCGGCGGCTGCCGCTGCGCGTTCTGTATGTGCCGCAGGGACTGCTGCGAGGCGTAGACCACCATGCAGGGCTTCCCGTTGATGTCCCTGCCCGCCGCGTCAGGCGCAAGAAGGAGGAGCAGAGGCCGCCCGTCCGAGCAGCGGCGCCGGCGGACCTGTTGTTCACTTGCGCGAGCGCCGCCGCCGCCGCGTCCGGGCTCGTGTACTCCACCAGCGCGTACCTGCGGGAGATCCCGACGGTTCGTTTGCGGACGGGGGAAAGGAACTCGAAGAAGAGGGAAGAGGAGTCTTGAGCCCGAAGGAGCCGGCAGGGCGCAAAGCTGCGCCTGGGAAAAGGAACGGGGCGCGGGAAGTGCGAACCCGCGGAATTTGCCGTTCGCGTTGTCCGTGAACATTTTCAGGTCCTTCATCTTTCCGAACTGGCCAAACAGCTCCTCCAGTTGCGCATCCGTAGTCCACTGCGCGGGCATCAGCGAGAGGGAGCGGGAAGACGCTGCGGCGAGGCCCCGGACCCAAGTGAGGTTTCCCACGTAGACCGCAGTCTGGCCTCCATGGTTGGGCGCCGATGCCGCGCCTGAAGAGTAGCGGTTTGTGAGCATACGGGAAGCGCGCCATCACTGTGCGCCGCGCATCACGGACCGCCAGCGAGGGCGCCGCCAGGATGCTCGGGCGGAGGGTAGTGCTGGCCGCTCGAAGGACTCCTCTGCCCGCCATTCGAACCAGCCTGCTCGTGGCCGTGGCGCGGCTGCTGCCGCGGCTGCGCGGCGGTCAGGCTAGACGTGGCGACGCGGTGGGCCGAGGAATGCGCGCCTCGTGGCCCTCGTGCTTGAACGTTCGCGCCGAATCGCTGCTTTCTAGAACGTCGTTGGAGAGCGACTCGTCGTTCGCAGGCTCCTCCAGCGTCTCACTCGCATCGTAGGTCGCGGGCGCTTCTAGCGTCTCGGAGGGGTCAACGTCCTGCCTCGCTGGCGCGCCATCGCGGCCGCTCGACGACTGGCGGTACGGATCCTCGTCCTGCCGCGGGGCATTGGCGAGGCATCGCGCGAGGCAGATGCCGAGCGCACGTTCGGGACGTTGTCAAACGAGTACAGGTTGTCGTCATCGTCGGCCATCGCCTCGATCTGCGCCCCTCGAGGCCGCTAGCAGACGACGGCCCTCTCTTCCCGGGTACGAGGTTGTTCGGTTCTGGTCGGTCGGTTAGGCCTTTGTACTGAGCTGCGGTCGTCGCCGTCGGATCGCAGCGCTCTAGCAGCTTCGTAGAGGCTTCGGCCAAGAACCGAGCCCCGCGACCCAGCAGCGCCGCAGGAGCGATGGCGTCGTCGTCGCGCATCGCCGTGCTGGTCGCCTTGTTCTGTTTCGCTGCGATAGCCAGTGCCGCAACGCTCGGTACGTACCGCTGCGGCCGTCGCTGATATCGGCAGCCGTCGCTGGTATCGGCAGCCGTCGCTTCCGGCGAACGCGGCCGCGCAGCCTCTCCCTCAATTTTTCCGTGCGCAGGTCCGCGTTTGGCCGTCAGCCGGCTGAAGTTCGAGGAGGTCACGCCGTGCGGCCAGCGGTCTACGGTGCGGTGCAGATAGCTAGCGGGTCCTGGCACGCGTTCCGACACGCTTTCGCGCAGGAAGAGATCACGCTCACAAACGTAGGGGACGAGGACCTCGTCTGGTGCCCCGTCGCCCCCGCGCTCGGGCGCGGCAGCTCTAACTCCTTGCAGGTCCATCAAGAAGACGACCCTCCCCGTCTGGCTGGAGGTCCTGTACGGGAGCGGCTTCACCATCGCGCCCGGATCGAACCTTACGTTCTCGCTGATCTTCTTCGCCAACGCCGAGACCATCCTGGACGGCACCGCGTACTATGCGAACGTGCGGCGCCCGCGCCGCCGCCGCCCCTCCGACCGCTGATCCGCCCGCAGGTCACCATCCTGGCGTACGCGCGCGGGCGGCTCCCCGCACGCTCGGCCTGACCCGGCGCGCGCGCGCAGCTACGAGGGCGAGGGCGATAACGGCACGCTCAAGCACGTCCAGAAGGCGACGCGTGCGTCCTGCCCGTGCCGGAGGGTTCCGGCCTGTCGCCCTGAACTCGCTCTGCCCGCTCGCAGCGATCGAAATCACGATGAACGTCCCGGCCGGTGCGGCCCCCGCCCCCGCCGCCCGGACTCGCGCGTCCGGGGCCGAGCGGCGGGGCGTGCGCAGGCACCTGCCCCCAGATCGTCGTCAGCGACACCTCGATCACGAACGTCCAGGCGCGCCCGCCCGCCCGCCTGCCTGGCGCCCCGCCGCCGGGCGCCGCTGACGCCGCCGGCGCAGTTCGACGGGGACACGTTCCTCACCAAGCTCTTCGTGCGCCGCCCGCGCCCTCTGGCTCCCCTCTGTCTTCCTCCGCCCCGCCTCCAAGCGACGACCCTCCGCCGCCGCAGGTCACGAACGCCGGCAACAGCACCCTCCGGTGCGAACGCGCGGGGCCGCCCCGCGGCGGAGGCGCGGGCGGCCCGCGAACGCCGGGGGCCGGCAGGTACACGGTCGACACGGACCCGGGCAACGACACGACGGAGCAGTGGCTCTTCACCACCGGCGGTGCCCCCGCGCCCGCCACTTCCCCCGGTCGCCGGCGCGCCGCCGAGCTTCGTCCGCCTTCTGCAGACAACGGCGTGCTGCTCGTTTACACCTCCACCGACCACGTCGGGCCCGGCACCTGTGCGGCCCCCGCCCCTCTCCCCCCCGCTGCCCTCGCTCCCCATCCGCTGAGGCCCGGGTTGCAGACCGGGGCGCCGTGAAGATCCGGTCCAACGACCAGCGGCACAACATGCTCACCATCCCCGTCACGATGGTCCGCGCGCCTACTCCGCGCCAGGCAGGCCTCGCCCCGCCCCGCCCCGAGGTCGACCGCCCCGCCCCGCGCGGGCCGCCGCAGACGGTGACGGAGCAGCCGATCCCGACGATCTCCGTCTCGCCCTCCCCCGTCATCGCCCTCCGCCAGCGCAGCGGTGCCCCGCCCGCCCGCCCTGCCCCGAGCCTCCGGCGGCGCGGCCTGAGCGCCTCGCCGCTGGGGGCGCACGCAGGGGAGAACACGACGCTGCAGGTGAAGATCTCCAACACCTCGCCCAACGCCACCCTCGGCGTGCGCCTTCCCCCGCGTTCTCGCCCTCCCGCCCGCGCCCTCCCCTCTTGACCCTCCCGCCCGCCCCCCGCTCAGTTCCGGGTGACTTCTCTCCCGCCCTCCCGGGCCGGCCGGGGCCGCGCCGGCGCGGCAGGGGCGCGCTGACGGGGCGCAGCTGGTGACGCTGGAGACGGGCGGCTTCCTCCCCGAGGGCATGGCCTCCCGCCAGATCCCCGTCGGCGCGCCCCGCCCCGCTCCCGCCCGCCCTGCCCTCTGCCCCTCGCTGAGGCGGGGCGGGCAGGGAACACGGCGACGGTGGAGCTGCAGATCGACAGCTGGCGGCTGAAGGCGGGGGAGTACAAGGGGAACATCACCGTCCTTTCCAACGCCAAGGGCAACGCCCGCATCGACATCGCCGTCTTCCTCATCGTCGACAGCCGTGCGCCCGCCCTGGCCCCTCCCGCTCCCGGCGGGCCTCTCTTGCGCGCCCGACGAGGCCCGGGGCGCCGCAGAGGCGGGCGGGGAGGGGCAGAACATCAGCACGAACTCGGCGAGCGGGGCGGTGTCGAGCGGGGCGATCGCGGCCGGCGTCATCCTCCTCGTCCTCGTCGTCATCATCGCCGGCGGCGTCATCACCTACGGCGCCCTCCAGATGCGCAAGAACTCCCGCCACCAGCAGAGTGCGCCCCCTGAAGCGCTCTCGCCCCTCTCCGGCCTCTGAGGCGCCCCGGCAGTTCCCTTCGACGAGGACATGCGCGGCCGGGAGTTCCGCGGCTCCGACCGCGACGACCCCGACCGCTTCTAGGCCCTATACGTAGCTAGGAAACCAGATATCGATATCCACGCAGCAGCAGCAGCCGCAGCCGCCGGCTGCAGTCCTCTAGCTTTGTAGCGCATGCGGCAGCATGCACATGCATGTCAACTGTGGAGTTGCAGAATTGAAAAAGAAGCACTCGGATTGGGGAAATGTACAGTCGCAGGGGCAAGGGAAGGAGGGAGGTGAGGGGGGTCGGGGTCGGGGTGGACGTGGGGGGGGATGTGCCCGGCAGGGGGGGCCGGCTAGGAGTCGGCGGGGGGCGCGCTGGGGGGCTGGGATACGAAGGACCAGTGGTTCTGGGGCCCCGGGAGGGTGCGCTCGCGGCGCCCGTGCTCCTGCTTGCGGGGGTCCAGGAAGGACTTGCAGAAGGTCTCGCACTCGCCCCCGAACTCGTTCCTGCGCGCCCCGCCCCGTCGGCCCCCGGCCCGGCCCCGGCCGGGGCGGGGCGGGGCCGCACCTGTGGATGTAGAGGTCGCTGGCGAAGGCGCGCTGGGTGAGGCAGTGGTTGATCATGACGGCGGCGCCCAGGGGCACGGGCGTCCCCTCCAGCTCGAGCCGCACGGAGGGGTCCACGGACTGGATCTCCCAGGAGCAGTTGTACGAGGGCCGCGGGTTCTCTCCGCTGTACTTCGCGAAGGAGACCTCCTGGTTCCTCGACACCTTGGACTGGTGGAAGGGCGAGACGGGGAGCGAGTGGAGGAAGAACTGCCGCCCCCGTCAGCGGCGGCGCGGCAGAAAGGGCGCGGGGCCGGGGCGCACCTTGTCGGAGCTGAAGGGCGGGAGGGTCACGATCTGCACCTTCTGGCCGTACCGCACCACGTCCCCGACCTTCCCGTCCTTCGCCCTGCCCCCGCCCCGCCCGTGCGGTCAGAGCGCGGCTCCCCACAGCTCGGTGGGGCGGCGAAGGAGTTGCGGGCGCGCACGGAAGGACGGCGAAGGAGTTGCGGGCGCAGGGCTGGTTGTAGAGGGTCGTCGTCGCAGCGAAGAGGTCCGTCTGCCCGTCGCTCGGGAGCTTGTCGTTGATGTCCGTCGCGAGGTGCGCCTGCGTGTGGAAGTTGTAGAGCATCACCTGCGGCGCGAAGAGCCGGTTTAGCTAACGCCCGGCGCGCGCCGCTCCCCGGAGCGCGCGGACCACTGCGCCGTAGCGAAGGTATCCGTCCTCGGGTGCGGCCGAGAGCTCCACCTACGCGGACGCTAAGACGGCGGATAGAGATCGATGCTGCATGGAGATTTACCGGCTGCAGCGCGTGGGCGAAGCGCGCCTCCGCCGCGCTGATCGCTAGCTCTCCGCGCTCCTTTCGCATTAGGTAGTCCTTCAGCTTAGCCTGCGGGACGCGGTGGCGTTCAGGAGCCACAACATCCAGCTTGCACCAACGCCGCTCCCTTCACGCCGCTTACCTGAGCGAGCTCCATGTCCTCGCTCCAGTTCCCGACCCGGACGCGGTGGTGGAACGGGCTGTATCCCATCTCCTGTTGAGGCTGCGATTCGGGAAGAGCGTGCAGCGGTCAGCTGGCGCACGGGATGAGGAGCCAGAAAGTTCGGCGCCGGCGGCTATCCCCGACGCGGAGAAGGTCTGCCGGCGATTAAACGAGGCGGAACACCCTCACCGTGAAGTAGGTGCCCATGGTGCTAGCCCAGGCGAGGATTTGGGTGGTTCCTTAGTTGGGCGCGTTACTGTTACGGTGTACCCGGGTCGCGTTGCAATGTGGCCCGGAAGCTCGAGCGAGTGATGCTTGATGGCTGCATGCACATGCTGCCGTCATGCTGTCGCTGGTGCGCGCGGCAACTCGTTTGCCTCTAGCTCGCCGAAGCTTGAGTGGCACTTTTGTACATGTACTCGCGCGGCGGGACAGGGCCCCGCCAAGACACGACAACCTATCCTATCTTAACCACGGGCGAAAAAAAGTATGTACAGAGCGATGGCAGAGCCTTAGCGGGTCTGCGGCTGGGGAGCCGTCTGGTAGGGCCACGGGTACCTGCAACGCGTACCGCCGTCAGAGATTCGGTGACCGAGGAACGGGGCAGAGCGGAGCGACAGCAGGCGGACCCGGCGGGGTACGCGTAGGGGTTGTACGGCGAGGGGGCGTAGGCGTTGCCGGGCGCGGGCCCGTACGGGGAGCGCCTGGGGGCGCGCCAGTCAGCTCGCGGGACGGGCGACTCGAGGCCGGGGCGCGCACTCGGCGGGGGCCAGCTGGGGGTACACGGGCACGGGCTGCAGCGCGGGGAGCGAGGCGACCTCGGGTGCGATGGGCGCGTCGACCAGCGGGGCCGTGGGCGCCGCCTGGGGCAGCGCGGGGTACACCCGCGGCGTCCGCGGGGCCGGGGCAGCCGTCGGGGCCGGGGCCGTTGCCGGGGCGGGGGCCGCGGGAGTGCTCGGCGCCCGGAGAACGGGGGTGGGGGCCGGCGCGGGGCCGGGGGCGGGCTGCGGCTGCTGCACCGGCTGCGCCTCCGCCTGCGCGTCCTCCCTTCGGGGCCGAAGCGCGTCAAGCCGCGCAGCGAGCGCGAAGAGACGCAGCGGTGCTCACCGGCGGTCGATGCTCTTGACGCAGCGGGCGATGAGGCTGACGAGGAGGCAGGAGGCGACGGCAGCGAGGAAGCCGGAGACGGCGGCGTGGCGCGCCATGCGCTGCGCCTGGACCTCCATCGCCTCCTCGCGCCGGCGCTGCACGGACTCCAGGCGGCGGATGACCTGCAGCAGGCACTCCGCCCGCTCGTCGCCCTGCAGCTGCCCACAGCCACCCGCGATTGCCGGCACGTCCGCCCGCGCGATCCCCTGCAGGTACCCCGAGATGCGCGGCAGGATCCGATCCCAGAGGCTGTGCAGCCGCGACGCCGTGCGCCGCTCGTACTCCTGGCAGCGCGTCAGGGGCAGCATGCACAGCGCAGGGCGCGACGCAGGTTGGGGCGCGAACCTCCATGCGCGACTGCATGGCATCGACGGCCTGCGGGTCGACCTTGCCCTCCATCGCGCCGCGCGCCAGTTCGCCGGCGAGCTCCGCCAAGCTCGTCTGCTGCTTCTCCTGCTTGGCCGGCGCCTCAGTCTCGCCGCTCCGCTTCAGCTCCACGCTCAGCACGCCGTTCTCGAACGCCGCCTTGGCGCTCCGGACCTGCCGTGCCGCGTGAGATCAGCGCGGCTCGGCGTCGGCATTCCGGCAACAGGGAACTCACATCGACCGCGCAAGGCAGCGGCACGAACTTCTGCGACACGGAAGTCTGCTGGACCTGCGAAGCAAGATCGGTTTGGCTGCAGGGCCAGGCTGCACGGGGGAAGCGCCCCGCACCGCGAGAGGCCCCATTTGAGAGGTTGTGGACGAGCGAAGGGTGAAGAGGAGCCCATAGCGCCCGCCCAGGGTCTGCGCAGCGAGTCGTCGAGCACGGCGGCCGCGGTTGGCGGGGGGGGAGGCAAGCACCTGCGCCTGGTCGAGGCCGACGTCGAGCCCCTCCGCATCGACGCCCTGGAGAGAGAGCTGCACGGTGACCTTTTCGCCGCTCACATCGACCTTCACGCCATCATCCCCCTCGAGGCTGCCCTCCTTGACCTCAAGAAGTTTGCGCGAGTGCGCCGACGACACGAGGAGCGCGAGGAGGAACAGGAGCCACGCTCTCATCCTTCTCGAGTTTTCTTCTATGAGGGGGGTACGGGCGCCGCCCGTTCAAAGCCGCGGGACCCGCCAAAGGCCGCTGGATCTGCTAGAGCCAGCGCCGCCCAGCGGCGATCGTTCGCGATGGACGCGTTCGCACGCATGATGAAGGCGGCGGCCACGTCCGGTACCGCGGAGGCCGGCAAGAGCCAGGCAAAGAAGAAGCAGGCCTCGCAGCCGTCTGCATGCGCAGGCCAGATGAATCTCTTCCAGGCGTTTAAAATGCAGGCAAGTTGACGTCCCTCGCCCGCTTTCGCCGCCCAGTTTTGAGCTGGCCGGCAGGCGCCGGAACCCCGCTCATGCGTGCCGAGCGCGCCCGCGCCGGCGGAGGAGGAGGCTCCCGAGCGTACGGTGACGAAGAAGCGCCCGGCGCGCAAGAGAAGAAAGGATGCGAGTAGCAGCAGCAGCAGTGACGGGAGCAGCGCAAGCGATGCGGAGGAGGAGGTCAGCGCGGGAGCGGCTCGGGCGAAGCGAGCCAGCAAGGGCGAGCCTGCTAAGCAGCCGCGGCGCCCGCGGCGCGTTGCTCCGCCTTCAAGCGATTCGATTCAGGTTGGCCGCGCGCCGGGCCTCTCGGTATCTCGCTAAGCGCGCTTCAGGAGGTCGAGGCCGGCGGCAGCGGAGCGCAGGAGTCGAAAAAGGGCGCGGCGGGAGAAGAGCCGGCGGCCGGTGATGCGCCACAGGCCCCGCGGCGGCTACGAGTATCCCTGAGGAAGCCACCTGCTGCGAAGCCAGCCCCAGGTTCGAGTGGCCCCGACTCCCGCACCCCAGATGCTCGGCAAGTCTCGCGCTCGCATTGACACTCGAGGCGCGAAGCTGCACCGGAGGAGAAGACGGAGCGGGCGCCGAGGACCGTCCGTAAGGCGCGGGAGCCGCGGGCAGCGGCGGACCGCGGCGGCGAGGAGGCGCGCGCGGAGTCTCCCGAGCGGAGACTGGCGCGGCGGGCGGGCCTCTGGAGCTCCCTGCAGCGCCGCGAGCTCAATTCGGGGGCACGCGCGTCGGTCGGGGACCGCCTGGTCGCCCGAGTCGGTCCGCCCCCGCCGCCCCGCCCGCTGGCGCCGGCGCGACCGCCGGCCGACGGGCCGCCTTGCAGGGGCGCTGGCGCTGGGGGTGGTGCTGGGGCAGGGGCAGGGGGATGGCGGGCAGGCGGCGGTGCAGCCGTACACGATCCACGTGGACGACGAGTGCGAGCTGCTGGCCGCCGGCGGCGCCCGCGGCCTCGTCTCCCTTCACCGCCTCCCCGCCCCCTGCCGCTTCCCCGCCCCCGACGCGTACGGCGCCCTCCGGCCCGCCCCCGAGGACGCGGTGCGAGCGAGCGCGCCGAGCGACGGACCGATCAAGCGGAGGGCTGACGAGCGGGCCAGGATGCGGAGGAGGCGCGGGAGGCTGCGGCGCGGGAGGCGCCGGTGGAGGCGGTGGCGGTGGAGGAGGCGCACGAGCGGTGGGTCAGCGAGGTGCAGCTCGTGCGGCCGGCCGGCGGGGCGCCCCTCCTCCTCACCGCCTCCGACGACGCCACCGTCGCCCTGTGGGACCTGCGCCGCGCCCTCGGTGCCCCGCCCGCCCTTGCCAAGAGTGGCCCCGCCTCACGCCCCGCGCGCCGGCAGAGGTGCCGGGGGCGGCGCTGCGGGCGGTGCAGCGGCTGCCGGAGCTGCACACGGCGGGGATCTACTCGCTGCAGGCGCACGGGGCGGGGGCGCGGGTGGCGACCTCGTCGAAGGACGGGACGGTGGCCGTCTCGCGCCTGACGGCTGCCGGCCTCGTCCTCGAGCGCGCCCTCGGCGAGGTCCACGCCGGCGTCTGCAAGCGCGTCCGCTGGCGCCCCGGCCCCGGCCCCGACCACACCCTCGCCTCCTGCGGCAACGACAAGGCCGTCCGTGCGCCCCCGCCCCCGCCCCATCCCCCCTCCCTGCCACCCCGCTCACGGGGGGCCAGAGGTGCTGGACGTGCGGGCGCCGGAGCCCGTGGTGCTGAGGGTGCCGGACGCGCACTCGCTCGCCGTCAACACGGTCGCGTGGAGCCCCGCCCGCGACCACCTCCTCCTCTCCTCCTCCTTCGGTGCCCCCCGCCCTCCTCCCCGCGCCGCCCTCTCCGAACGCCGAGCGCGGCCCGCGCTTCGCAGACAACAACATCCACCTGTACGACGTCCGCATGAGCGGCGCGCGGAGCCGCCTCTCGGGGGGGGCCTTCCCGCTGTGCGCGGCGCGGGGCGGGCGGGCGCAGAGCATCCTCCACCCCACCTTCTTCCTGGGCGGGGGCGCCGTGCTGGCCCCCGTCGACCGCGCCCACCACCTCCAGCTCTTCTCCGCCGCCGACGGCGCCCCGCTCCAGCCCCTCCCCCTCGGGTACACCCCCTCCGCCCTCTACGCCCACCCCAGCTCCCTCCTCGCCGCCTGCAAGGGCACCCGCCTCGAGATCATGTACCCCGTCCTCCAGCCCTGATCCCCCGCCCCCGCATCTACGGATCGGCACGCGGTACCTACTAATCGCTACATGCGAAGCGGAATCTACTGAAAAGAATACGGAGGGGATCGAGGCGCGGCGAGGCAATATCTGTAAACAACGGAGGGGAGAGACAGAGGACAGGGATAGGGGGGGGGAGACAGAAAACAGGGGGAGGGGGGGGGAGGCGGGCGGGGCTACGCCCGCAGGAAGTAGTCGTCGATGATGACGGGGTCCTTGGAGCTGACGCGCGCCACCCACGCCAGGCTCGAGCTCACCGCGCCCCGCCCCTGCGCCCCCTCGCCCCCGCCCCCGCCCCCGCTCCATGCCCCGCCTGCCGTCCCGGCGGCCACCGCGGCCGACGGGGCGGAGCGGGCGGCGAGGAGGGCGTGCGCGTGCGGGGGCGGCCGCTGCACGCCGGAGGAGGCGAAGCGGGGGACGGCCGGCCCGTGGTCCGCCTCCCCTATGAAGAACTTCACCGCCGCGCCCCCGTGGGCGGGGGCGGCCGGCTGGGGCTTGCCGGGCCCCGGGGGCGGGCTGGCGGGGGGGCAGATCCAGGCGTCGCGGGCGTTGGGGCGGTTGGCGTTGGAGGCGAAGGCGGCGGCGCGGGCCGTGGAGCGCAGCTGGGCGAAGTGCGCGGCGGTGAAGTCGAGCTCGCGGCTGTAGGCGGCGCGCAGGAGGGGGTCCGGGTCGTAGGCGGAGCGGAGGAGGCGGGGGAGGAGGTGGAGGAGGTCGCAAGCGTCCCGGCAGGCGAGCAGCGCCCGCTCGTGCGTCTTGAGAGCCGCCAGGACGACCCGGTGGAGGACCTCGTGGCCGTCGAGGAAGAGGCAGTCCCAGACGCGCAGCGTGGTCTCGACGGGCATGGAGCCGACGAAGAGGCCGACGAGCCAGCGGGTGCACATGGTGCCGAGGGGCACCTGGAGGGCCTGCAGGTGGGCGTGCAGCGCGGGGAGCTTCTCCTGGACGAGCACCGTGAGCACGCCCTGGTCCGCCTGCAGGTCCTCCATCCCCGACGTGTAGTAGCGCGCCGGCATCACCCCCTCCACCAGCCGCACCAGCATCCAGAAGGCTGCCCGCGAGGCTCAGAGAGGCGCGGGGCGGCGGGGCCGGGCGGGGCGGGGGCGGGGGCGGGGCGGCGCACCCTCCTCCTCGCGCATGATGAGAAGGAGCAGGCCGCCGATGAGGTTGAGGCCCTGGCAGTACCCGATGTCGCTGTTGCGCGCCGCGTACGCCTGCAGCACCCGTCGCAGCGCGTCCTGCGTGCTCTTCGCCTCGAAGTTCGGGTTCTGCGCCACGCCGTGAGCGAGCGGCGCCGAGTGCGCGGGGCCGCGGGGCGGAGGGGAGCGGGCGCCGACCCCCGGGAAGGTGCGCTTCAGGTCCTTCTCGATCTGGTCCTGGAAGGGGAGCGACGGGTCCTGGCCGCGCTCGACGAGCGCCCGGTACTCCGCCTCCGGCCGAGCGGGGATCTTGTCTGCGGCGCCCCGGGTCGGACGCAGGCGCCGGGTCGAGTGGGGCGGCCAGCAACGCGCTTCGCACCGTCGAAACAGACGCGCCAGACCTTGAGCCGGATGTCGGGGGGGATGCCGCCCAGGACGAGCTTCCTGAACTCCTGCGCCTGCCGCTGCGATGCGTGTTAGCGTTGGCCGCAAAGTCGCGTATGGCCTAGGGCCTCCGGCGCGAGCGCCGCCAGCAGCTACCGCCACTTGACGGGGGCGGGGCCCGTGTAAGCGGCTACGGACCTGTCCCTCGAAAGGCCCCATATACGCTGACAATGCTCCAAGGCATGAGGCGGAGAGGCGCGGAAGGTGCGGTGCGGGAAGCGCCGGCGCACCTCGCGGCACCCGTTCCAAGAAGCGGATCCACTTCTTCCGAGCCTCCTGAATCTTCGGCGCCTGTGCAGATCGCGTCAGCCGATAGGCGAGTATCTTGCCGGTCGGCGCGTCGAAGGGAGACAAGGGGCGAGTGAACAGCTAACGACTGCCAACTAGCACGCTCGTGTGAAGGACGCACCATCTGGGCGGCGACCCTCTTTCCATCTTCCGTGAGGGTAAAGCCGAGCGCGTCGCGCTCGGCGAAGCTGAACAGCGACGACGCTGAACCCGATGCGGAGGACGCCGGTTCTAGCGGGGCGTCCTCCATGACCGTGTTTCAACGCCTCAGGCTCCGCGGCGCTGCTCGACCCTCAACTCGATGCCCAGACGAGTACCCCCCTTTCCACTCCCCCCCCCTCCCTGCACCGCTGTGCTAGCGTTAGCTGCGCGCGGCCCGCTCAAGCTGGCTCTAGAATCGATGTCAAGTGCATGTTCGCTTCGCCAGTGCCACGGTGCTCGCGGTGCCAGCGCACGCGAGTGCGCTGCCTTGCGGCCGCGGCCCTGAGCTTAACTTCGAGCGCTAGCATTGCCCCTGACGAACTGCAGCTGAATGCCGATAGATGAATGATTATATGCTAGGAGGCTTCGGAGAGCCAGGGGTGGCCGAGGATCAGCTGGATCGACGGGCGGTCCCTGGGGTTCGGCTGAAGGATCCCCTGGAGCAGGTTCTGGGCGCTCTCGGAGAGCTTCTTCCCCGCGAAGATCAAGGCGATGTCGGCCCTGGACGGTTGCCCGCGTCAAGAACAGGCCGGGCGCTCGATCGAGGCGGGCAGCTCCAGCGCACGGGATGACGGGCTGCCCGAAGCGGCTCTCCTGGAAGGGGTAGTTCCCCGTGAGCATGAGAAAGAGCATGACGCCGATGGTCCACACGTCCACCGCCTAACCCCGGCCGCACAGCACGAATCAGCCCGCAGCCTGGCAGCTCGGCGTGCTATGAGTCAAGAAGCAGGAGCGAGAGGCCCACCTTGCCGTCGTATTGCGCGGCCTGGAACACCTCGGGCGGAGTGTAGCTGGGGCGACGTGGTAAGGGAGCGGAGCCCGGAGGGCGCGGAGCGGGGGCGCTCACAAGGCGCTGCCGATCGCCGTCTTGAGCTCGCTGCCGACGGAGCGGCTGAACCCGAAGTCTGCGGGGGCGCCGGCGGTCGGCGGGGGCCAGCGGGGGCGGGGCCCGAGGGGCGGGGGCACCGATGAGCTTGAGGGTGCCCGTGGTGGGGTCGACCATCACGTTCTCCAGCTTCAGGTCCCTGCCCGCCCCGCCCCTGAGCCGCCGCCCGCGGCTGCCGAAGGGAGCCCTGACTCCTAGCCCCTAGCGCCCTTGGCTTGCCTGGCGCCTCATCGGGCTCGAGCCCTAACTCCTAGAACAGGACCCCTAAAATGCGAAAAAGCACCTGTGGCACACGCCGGCGGTGTCGTGCATGTAGCGCACGGCTGCGGGCGCGTCACGGCGGTGCTCGGGCGCCCCGCGAGATGCAGCGGGGCGGAGGACCTTCTGCGATCTGCCGGAAGTAGCGCCGGGCGGTCGCCTCGTCCAGCGCCGAGCTCGTCTCTGAGGGGCGCAGGCCGGGTCAAGCCCAAGCCGCCGAGGCGACGGGGCAGGGTGCGGACCCAGGGCGATGCCGGCGAGGCTCGCTCCGAAGGACGCGTCGATCGCGAACGGCTGCGCCTTCAGGAAGGCCTGGACCTGCCCGCGCGGGCGTCGGGCGGGGAGGCCAGCCGCAGGGGGCCCCGCAGCGGCGCACCGACTGGAGATACGCGCACTTCAGCGCCCACGCCGTCTCGAAGCTCGCCGCCTTGTCCGACAGGTCGTTGGGGGGGTACACGTCGACACGGACGGTCGCCTGCCCGGCGGCGACTGCGATGGGCACGTTGACGCGCTGCGGGGCCACCTGCGCACGCACGGCGCATCTCAGAACGATAGGGGGCGGCAGGAGGGGGCCGGGGGCCGGGGGCGGCGGACGCGAATGAACGAGGCGACGGCGCGGCGGAGGGCGTCGGAGAAGGCGGGGGTGTAGCCGCCGGCGGGAGGGTTCACGGCGAGCTGCATGACGAGCTTCGGGCTCGAGATCTGAGGCCTTGTGAGGCCACGCGGCCCGCGGGGCTCGAGGGGCGGGGCGGAGCAGAAGAGGCTGCAGTACTAGTGCACCTTGTCGAACAGCTCGGTCCCTGGTAGAAACAGCCCGCGGGCCGTAAGGGGGCGAGCTGCTTTACAGCGCGTTGAA
Source organism: Cyanophora paradoxa (assembly GCA_004431415.1). Taxonomy (NCBI): domain Eukaryota; class Glaucocystophyceae; order Cyanophorales; family Cyanophoraceae; genus Cyanophora; species Cyanophora paradoxa. The sequence goes on from QPMI01000662.1 coordinate 68,023, forward strand.
TGGCGCACCCTCGACTCGTTCGAGGACGATGTACGCCTCCTGCTGCCCGGGCTGGCCCTCGACGAAGCGGTCGATGAGCTTCATGATGTTCGGGTGGTCGAGCTTTTGCAAGTTCTCAACTTCGCGCCGCAAGTACTCCGTATCAACGTGCGAGACATCGATCCGCTTGACCGCCACGCGCGCCCCGGTGCTCCTCTGCACCGCGTCGAACACCCTGCCGGCGACACGCGCGGCGCGTCACGGCAATTCGAGCAGCTCAAGATGCGATTGGAACAGGCGCACTCTCCGTAGGTGCCAGCCCCTACGCGCTGGCTGTTAGCTAAGGTGACAGTTAGGGACGAGAAGCCGCGCTCACCGAGACGCCAGCCAAGCACGTACTCTTCATTGCGGATAGGCTGAAGCGATGAGCTCGGGGTCGTGGCCGTAGAAGAGCCCGACGTGAGCTCCTCATGAAACGATGTGCTGTGACCGCATCCCGCTGTTGCGCACTTCCGTGCTGTCAGATTTGATGCGCACTGCTGGCATTCACACTTCGGATATCGGCAGCGGCCGCTCTGCAGCATTCTGCATGCACGTCACAGCTGAGTCACCTGACCGTGCTGCCCTACCCCTGCCGCGAAACATCGTACCCGGCTCGAAAGCGGCGCAGGTCTACCCCTGCTCGAACAGTGTACCCGATTATTATTACAGTTAACACATACATCCAGGGGGAACAGCCAGTGAAAGGGCAGGTGAGAGCCGGATCGGAAAGAGGCTAAGCCGAGTTTGAAGGGCGAGGAGCACAGGGAAAGAGGCGATTGGAGGGGTATATCTTAGTATGGCCGTCTGACGGGCATAGGCACAGGGGCAGAAGCGATAAGTTCAGGGGTCGTAGGAGGGGCAGTGGAGCATAAGCTCGAAGCGCTAGAGCGCGCGGGGTGGGCAGCGGGGGTCAGACGTCGACGTAGTTGGAGGCCTCGTGGTCCATGGCGGAGGGCGCCGGCTCGTAGAGGGAGAGCAGCCCGTGCACCGCGCCGTGGAGCTCCGCCTGCCGGGGGAGGTGAGAGGGGCTCCCGCCGCCGGGCCCGGGCCCCGCGCACCCGCACGTCGGCCGCCGTGACGCCCTGCAGCCGTGCGTGCTGCACGCCCTTCTCCTCGCTCTGCCGCGCCGCCTCGGCGGCCCCGCGCAGCGGGCGAGGGGAGGAGGGGCGGACCCGCTTGAAGGTCATGGAGATGCGACCGGCGTTCTCGTTGGGCCACGCGTTGCGCGAGAGGCGCAGCACGAAGGTCCCCGCCGCCGCCCCCCGCAGCGCCGCGTCCGCCTCCTGCCGGCCCTCCTCAGCGGGGCGGCTGGAGGAGGAGGGGGCGGGGGGCGGGGGCGCGCGCCTCGAGGGTCATGAATGCATTGCCGAGGCGCGTGCGCCCGCCCGCCTCCTCGAACAGCTCCCGCGACTGCCCCGGCGTCAGGCGCAGGGGCGAGGAGACGGGGCCAGGGTAGGGCGCGGGGCACCCCGCGGTACACGAGGGCGGCGGGGCAGAGCCAGAAGACGAACTGGCGGCACATCGCTTCCGGGTACGCGTCCCGCGAGGGGAGGCCCGCTGCGGGAGGGCGTGAGCGGCAGCCGGGGGCGGGGCGGGGGCGGGGGCGGCGGGCGGGGGCTCGCCGTTGGCGAGGAAGCTGCCGAACTCGGCACCGTCGGTGAGCCCTGGGAGGTCGAAGGCGGCGGCCGCCGCCTCCCGCAGCGCCCCCCGCGGCCACGTCCGCCCCCCCTGCCCCGAGCGTCGGCCGGGCGGGGGCGGCCTGGTCTCCAAGAGGGGGGCGGGGGGGCGCACGGCGGGCCCCGGCTGCGAGGGCTGCGCCAGGAAGCGCGCCCAGAGGGCGACGACGTCGGGGAGCATGCGCAGCACGCGGTGCTCCCCGCTCTCCCGCGCGATCCTGCGCGGCCCAGCCCGTCAGGGGGCGGGAGCTAGACGCGAGCGGCGGCGGCGGCGGCGGCGGCGGCGGCGGCGGCGGCGGCGGCGGCGCACTGCTTGCGCACGCCCTCGACGAACGCCTCGATAAAGTCCCGCGGGCGGCCCGTCCGCGCGAAGTCCTCCGCGTACTGCCGCCCCGCCTGAGCCGGGCAGGCGGCCCACGCCGGGCGCCGGCGCCGCACCTGGCAGAGACGCTCGTCCCGCTCCTTGCCCTGCACCGGCGCGCTCTGCACGTAGCCGCTAACGAACCCCGAGATGACGGCGTCTGCAGGCGCGTCAGGTGCGGCGCCGGAGCGGGGGCGGGGCGGCGGGGCGCACGCTGGGCGCCCTGCAGGCGAGCCTCGATGCTCTGCAGCGCCGCGAGCGCCGCCGGGGCGCTCGGGCGCGCCGCCGGATCCCGGTGCCAGCAGTTCAGCAGCAGCTGCGGCGCCGTCAGCCACGTTGCGGGGCCGAAGAGCCAACGCAGCGGGGCCCACCTCGTAGAGCTGCTCGGGGCAATCGGCAGGGATCGGGTGCCGCGCCGCCCGGCCCTCCGGTGCAGCCGCCAGCGCGCTCGCGATCTGCGGGGGCGGCGCCGCATTAGGTTTCACGCCTTGGGGGGCGGGGCGGGCTCTGGGGCGGGCGCGCCTGGGCGGGGGAGAGGCCGTCGTAGGGGGCCCTGCGGGTGAGGACCTCGCAGCAGACGGTCGCGAAGCTGTACACGTCCGACGCCGCCGTGCACGGCCCCCCCGCGAGCACCTCCGGCGCTGCCCGGCCGTGAGGCGCGCGGAGCCCACGGGCACAGGGCGGGGCCGGCGGGGCGGACCCGTCCAGGGGAGGGAGCCGGGGGTCTCCGAGGGCGGCGCGGCCGCGCGGACGATGGCGGAGACGGCGGCGTCGGAGAGCCGCGCCGTGTAGCCCGTCTTGCTCCAGCTCAGCAGCACGTTCGAGCTCTGCGCCGACCCGTCGGGCCTCCCGGGGGCGCGGGGTGCGGCGGGCGGCGCGCCTTGAGGTCCCTGTGGGCGACTCCGAAGGCGTGCAGGAAGGCCAGGCCCTCGCAGACCTGTATGTAGGAAGGGGTGAGGGGGCGGCCGGGCGGGGCGGGGCGGAGTGCAGGTGGGGCACCTCCCGCATGAGCCGCACGCCCTCCAGCAGCGGCAGGTCGACCGCGCGGTCCCTCAGCACCCGCTGCAGGCTCGTGTCCATCGCCTCCTGCGCCGCATCGGTGTGAGGCGCCCAAAGGGGTGTGCAGCGATCGAGGCCGACCATCGCGATGCAGAGGGGCGCTTCCCGCGTGCAGAAGAGCTTCGGCTGCACGAGGCGCTCGTGCCTCAGACTGCACTGCACGCCCAACTGCAAAATAGTTGAGGGTTAATGTTTGACGCACGCCCGACTTTTGGAGCCGCGCAAACCTCGTGCTGGATATCTCGCACCGCCGCCTCCGGAAGAGTCACAAAGATTTCCTTCGCCGCCAGGGGCTGTCCGAGGTACCTGCGGAGACATTTGATCAAACCTGAGAGTAAAAGCGCACCATGAGGCACGCACACTGCCCGGGACACCTCGGCGTAGCTTCTGCGGGCAGCATTCGGCTCAGCCACGTGGGCGGAACTCGAGCTCTGCGAACGCTCACCCGCGACCTAATCTGGCGCTCCGATCGATGAGGAGATCCTTCCGATCTGCATGGGATGTTGATGGCCCAGCGTGAGGCCGGCCCGGGAGCCCGCATCCAAAGAAAGCAGCGTGCCGCACCGATCTCGCATCGCGCAGGATCAGCTGACGGCAAAGACGGGATCTGCTGCGCTCGTAGACGCAAAACCTCCAGCAGCTCGGGCCGCGGCGCATTCCACGCAGGAGCTAGCATGTCGGTCAGCGGCGGCATATTGGACTTATAGCGAAGCAAATGATGCCACCGACCTTCCGTCGTCTCCATATATGGTGCTCGGGTGACGCGGGTGAGAGTCCGGCCACCTGACACCGACCTGACACACCCGAATTCGAAATTGCGGTACCGGTCACGCGCAGCGCGGTTGAGTAGCTGCAGCCTCGGGCGCATCTGGCTCGAACCTACGTTCGAAGATAAGCGGACGATTTGAAGCTAGCGAAACAGCGCCAGGAAGAAAGAAGGCTACCAGTCATGCCGCCACGAGGCCTAGGGCCGCAGCGGCGCATGCGGTACGAGGTGGTCGGGGAGCGCCGTATGCCTTGCGGGTCACTTCTTCGGGTTGTCCTGCTCTCCGAGCACAAGAACCCCCAGACGGGCGAAATCTTCTTCGTGGCGGGCCCGCAGGTGCCTTTGAGCGCATTGTTCTCATTTTAGCGCTTTCAGGAACGCCGTGACGCTCCCGAGCAGTCGAAGCAGGTCCTACTGCGAGTGGAGGTCAAGCCACGCGTCGGCTTGCGCGCGTCGGCTCCGCCGAAAACGTACATTGCCGAACTGCTAGACTCGAACGGCGCCGCGATGCAGACGTACACGCTCCAGCAGCAGAGCCAGAGGCGCGACGTAGTTCCACTGCAGACGTGGAAGGGGCAGGATGATTTTACCGGAGGCCCCGTGGTGCGCTCTCCCGTCTTCGCGGCCCGGTTCGCGTGCACGCGGCGCTGAACCAACTGCGGGGTGCACGTGGCAGACCGCGACGCTGTCGGAGGTAGCCGGGGAGTGGCGCTCGGCCAACGTGGAGTGCCGCATTGTGCCTCTGGCGAAGAGGCTCGGCTACTCCTCCCTCAGCATCCTCGTCCGCGCGCTGTGCACCCCGCCCGCCCCGTCGCAGCGCCGCCCGCCGCCGGACCCGAGCGGCGCCCGCCTGCAGCGACGCGAGCGTCCCTCCCGCGGACTGGTCCGTCCGCCTCGACGGGATCGTCACCGCGTCGAGGCACGACTGGGGCGGCGTGAGGGGCTGCCGGGTGCTCAAGCGCGGGCCTGAGGACGTGGACGAGGGGCCGCCGGGCAAGGAGCGAAGGATCGGGGAGGCGGGGGCCGACGCTGGGGCCCTCGCCGTGCTCCCTGCGGCCGATGCTGAGCTCCCGATCGCGATTCCGCTCGTCTGCTTCACCTGTGCGTACGTTCTCGAGGGAGAATCGCCCCCGCCCCCCTAACAGATCGATGTCGCGCAGTCACGGGAATTACCCGCACCATCCTGCCTGCAGGAAAGGCCCCGGCTCTGCTGCAGCTCTTCGTCACGCAGGTTCGGATCAGCCGCCTTGCCTTTCCCTCCGAAGCGCGGCGCCGAGAGGCCCCGCAGAACCCTCTTGGCGCACCTCTGCTCGGCGTCTGCATCAGCGCCTCTCTCACGCCGTGAGCCGTGCCCGCCCGCGCCGCCCGGCCCTCCCTGAAGCATCCCTCAGGTCGCCTGCGAATCCGAACGACTCGTCGATCGTGATCCCGTCGACTTCGATTTTTGCCGAACCCGTCAAGGACGGTGCCTGGGTGCAGAGGTGCCGCCCCAACCCCACGCGGGCCCCGCCGGCGCCCACCGCGGGGCGCAGCTTTGAGGTGGCGCGGCCGCCGGGGCTCTTCTCGCTGCTGGTGGCGGCGAACGGCGCGCTCGCCCCGATCACCGTCGACGAGGCCAGCCGGCAGGAGCGCTACGAGCAGCGCGTCGCCTTCTGTGCGCCCCGCGCGCTCTCCGCCCGCCCTTCCACGCCGCCCCGGCGACCCGCGCCGCAGGCTCCGTGAAGATTGAGAGCCCGAGCGCGGGCGCGGACGATATCCCCGGCCGCACGGTCAACCTGCAGATCGCCGTCGACGGGCCCGCCCCAGCCGCCCTAGGCCTTGCGCGCGCCGCCGACTCCCGCGCAGGCTCGAGGCCGCCCGAGCAGTCGGCGGCTTCCTCCGCGTCTTCCTCTCCGACGGCCGGTGCGCGCCGGCTCCGGCCCCGCCCCTGCCGCGCCGGCCGACGCGGCGCAGCGTCCTGGACCGGCCGCTGGAGGCCGCCGCCGGCCTGCCGTCACCTTCGAGCGCCCCGGCGAGCACTGGGCCAAGGCCCGCAGCGCCCCGCCCCGCCTCTGCGCCGCCGCTGCGCCGGCCCGGCCGACGGGGCTGCGCAGGTGGAGGTGGTCGAGGAGGTGCTGCAGCCCTTCGACGCCAGCGCGCGCATCGTCAGCGCCGTCCACTGGGACTCCGCGTGCGCCCCCCGCCCCCGCGCGCCCTCCGCGGGGGCCGGCGCGAGCCGCGGGCCCCGGGCGCTCGCAGGTGCGCGGTGGCGCTGGAGAACGGGGCGGCATTCGTCACCACCGCTCTGGACCGCACCCTCCTCGAGGAGATGGGCGTCGCCAGCCAGCCCTGCGAAGGCGTCCCCCCTCCCTGCGCCCCCGCCATCTGCTCGCCCCGGGCGGACTTCGTGCTGGCCGAGGGCCTGGCGCCGGAGCTGGCGGCGGTGATGGCGAGCCTGCCGGCGCACATGGCGGCCCCGGCGCGCAGGGCCCCGCCCCATCCCGCGGCGCCTCGCTGCGCCGCGCCGCGAGCCGCGCGGCGAGCCGCGCCGCCCTCGACGTCGGCCAGGAGCTCGTGTGCGCGCCGGCCCCGCCCCGCCCGCCCGCCCCTCCCCGCGCCGGGCCGGGCGAGCGGGCGGTGCAGGCACGCGGCGACCGTGGGCGACGCAGACCTCATCGACCTGCTCTTCGACGACGCGCTGGCGGCCCCGCTCGAGCCGGCGCTGCTCGAGCGCGCCGCGACCGCCGCCGCCGAGGGCCACCACCCGCTCGCCCTCAAGAGCCTCCTCGAGCGCGGCGCCTCCCGCGCCGGCGCCCTCGAGGCCTGGCCGGCCTTCTTCGAGCCCCTCATCCCCGACGAGCTGCCCCGCGCCCTCTCCCGCTCCGCCAGCCGGCCCCTCGCCGCCCAGAACTAGGCCCTCAGGCACAGGAAGTTCATGCCTCGACTCGGGCGAATGTCGTTCAATGTCGGACAGTCGGCGGGGCAAAGTGTATGCTGTTTTGTTCGAATTCGTTGAGTACGCAGCACCATGTGATTCCAGGTCATGCCCTCGAGCTCGCGATCGCTGACATGGCGAGCTAGGCCCTAGGTCGAGCTCGCTGACATGTACATGTACATGGCGAGCTGGCCATGGATATCCTCAAAGTCGTGTGTGAAGCAATTGCAACTGCAGCTATAGCTAGCCGAGCGTCGAGTGCGCATGCGCATGCGAGGAATCAGGTGACCTCTGCGGGGTACGTATACGGGGCGGGTGCAGGGATACGACATCAGCTTTGGTGCTGCTGTGGTGCAGCTATAGCTAGCTGCTGTTTCAGATGTCCGCAAACTATATCAATCCGGGCGAGCTTCGGGACGTTGTCGCTCTGCGGAACGTATTGGAGAGACGGCCAGAAGTTGTGTACGGCGAGCTGAGCGATGTATCGAACGCACCGGCGGGTATCGTGCCGGTTGCGCCGACCGCACCGGCATCGCCCGTCGCGCCGCCGGTCATCGCCCCAGCGCCCATCGCATCAGCGGCGTCGGTTGTCATAGACGCGCCCCAGATCCCATTTCAACTCATCCTTAACGCAACGAAGTGAGCTGCGGTCGCGCTGGTCTTGCCGCGACGCGCGCTGACCAACGATATCGATCAAAGTAACTTCTTCAAGAGAATCGGAGAGGGAAAGTTCGGTACGCGTGTATCTGCTGGCTAGCGTTATATTTGCTCACGTGTACTTTGTTTCAGGGGTCGTCTACCAGGGCAAGCTGTCATGGGAATCCAAAGAAGTCGATGTAGCTGTCAAAGGTCCGTCTGGGCGTGTGTGGTGCTCGCCTTGCGACCAACGGGCGCCCCGACAGTGCTCAAACCTCAAAGCGAAGACGAGGCACGAGCTCGAGCCGCTCAAAGCGAACAAGAGGCACGCAGAGCCAGGGAGCTCAGGATCAAGGCACTCAAGGCCGAGGCGCTCGAAGTAGAAACACTTCGCCAGTTGGGCGCTGACAACGTCAACGTCGTCGTTTGCATCGGCTTCTGCATCGTCCCCCACGATGTCCCCGTACGCGACATATCCAAGGACTCGCTCTGCATCGTGTACGAGTACGTAGGGCCCAGCATCGAGGATGTGCGCGCGCCCCCCGCGCCCCCACCCTCCTTCTTTCCTCGGCCATGGCCGACGCGAGCCCCTCAGCTCTGGCTCCGAGATGAGAAGCACCACCCGCTGCCGCCGCCCCCTCCCAGCTTGCCTGCGGCTTCACCGCCGACCTGGGAGCAGCGCGTCCACATTCTGACTGAAATTGCGTGCGCTCGACCTTCTCATATTGCGTTCTGAGCTCAGGAACCTCCTGCAGGAGCGGATTGAGCTTTCTCCACTCGGTTCGCGCGGTGGGCGACTTGCGGCTTCATGCTTACGGCGTATCTGCAGCAAAAGATTATTCACCGGGACTTCCGGAGTGCGAACATCCTCCTGCGCAGCGACATCGGCCGCCCGGGCGCCGCAGTGATCGCGGATTTCGGCCTGTCTGCTCGGACCGATGGTGCGGTTTGCGGATGTGCGGGCATGCGTTATGTTCCGATCGGGTTCCGCCTCTAGCAGAATCGCAGGAGGTGTCAGCCCAGAGGAGCAAGAGGACCGCGCCAGTTGGGTACACCGACCCAGAGTACTGTGCGCCACTCCCCTCGTCCCGCTCCTCTCCCCCCCACCCCCACCCCACCCCCCCACCCCCACCCCCACACCCACCCCACCCACCCCGCCCAACCCGCACCCTCCACTTCCTCAGCCCCCCCCACCCCCCCCCCGCCCCGCCCCCACCCCCACCCCCCCACCCCCCACCCCACCCCCCCAACCCCCCACCCCCAACCCCCACCCCACCCCGCACCCTCCACTTTCTCAGCCCCCTTTCTCCCCCCCCTCCCCCGCCTCATCCTCTACCCTCGCCCCCTCCCGCACTCCCCACCCCCTCTCCCCACGCGCGCCCCATTCAAGGCTTCCTGCCCTCCTCCACCCACTTCCCCTCCCGACTCCAAAGCTTCGCCCGTTCACGTTTTCCATCCTCAGTGATCTCGGGCAAATTCACACCAGAGAGCGACGTGTTCGGGTTCGGCATCCTGGTGCTGGAGATGGTCACGGGTCTGAGGGGGTACGTGAAGGAGCGCACGCCGCGCTCCCTCGTCCAGATGCTGCGGGTCCGCACCCCCCGCGGCCGACGCCCATCCGCCCTGACAAGGGGCCCCTCGCCTGTCGGCCAGGACAACTGGGAGCACGAGGACTGCTGGCGCATCATGGCCGACAGGCTCGCTGGCGAGCCCCCACGGCTGATTGTGGAGTTCCTCTTGGGGGTACACCTTCCCCCGCTCTCCCCCCGTCCTCTCCAACCGACCGGCTGCGCGGCCGCAGCTGGCAAAGGCGTGCGTGCAGCTGCACGGGAAGGACCGCCCGAGCTCTCAAAAAGTCCACGAGAATATGGCGAGCCTTTCGAGGCAGGACGTCATCTCTAGGACGCAGGTGCGCCCTTCCCTCACGCCCCCGCTAACCCCCTTCCCCCCTAAACCCCCTTCAACGCCCCCCCCCCCCCCCCCCCCCTGCCCTCCCCATCCCACCCCACCCGCACCCTCCTCCCGCCCTCCCCTCCCCACCCTTTCCCGCCCCACACCCGCCCACCCACACCCATCCCACCCCCCACCCCCACCCTGCGCCCCCCGGCCCCCGGCCCCGACCGACCGGCTCGAGCAGGAGGTTTTCAACAAAAACCGCAAAGAGTACCGGTGCGGCCGGCGCGCGCCTCCGGCGGCGCCGTAGCGCCGACTGAAGCGAGCGCACGCGCCCCCCTCAGGAAGAAGAACGACATATACGCGTTCCAGTCCGAGGCCGCCCCGACGTTTGGCCCTTACGCCGTGCGCAACCTTCCCGTCCTCCCACTTTCTCTGAGCTTCCGCGCAGGGCCGGCAAGGCGGTGCGGCGAGATGTGGCTTGAGCCGCCGGCCCCGCGGAGCTGACCGCTCCCGCCCAAACCCGCAGACTGGGTCGTGACGTCGTGCTACCGCGAGGAGGGGAAGAGGGCCGACGTGTACGCAGTTCGTGCGCTCCGCCCCGCCCCGCCGCCGCCGCCTCGTGGTGATCGGCCCCACGCAGCCGACGAGGTGCCCCTCGAGCACGCCCTCTCCTGGCCGCCCTGCCGCCCCGGCTTTCCCTGACTCTCGTCTCTTCTTTCCGCGTCGCGCAACCAGAAATTCAAGAAAGTGCTTGCGGTGCCTGCTCGTGCCGGTAGTGCTCAGAGCTCACTCGCCCGGCGTAGACGTACAAGCCCGTGCCCGGCCAGAAGAACATCTGGCGCAAGGAGACCACGGTACGCGCTCAGCTGTTCGTCGGGACGTCGGGGCCGGAGCGGCGCTGAGCGGGGGACGGCAGGTGTTGGCGGCACAGATGAACGAGCCCTTTGCTGTGGTGCACGCCCCTTCGCCTGGCGCGACGTCTCCGCTCTTAGCTAAGCGTCGAGGGGTCTCCAGATTTCTCGCGAAGGCTACAGCGAGGGGCGGTAAGCCCCGCGCCGCTCGCGCCCTGCGCGGTCGCGCCGGACCCTTAACAACAGCCCGCTGCAGCCCCGGGGACTGGCTGGCCGGCACAGACGTCACCCAGCAGGCTCGCCGCGGCCCGGTCGCCCCCCTCTCGCCTCCTGACCACCCCGCAGTACGTGATCGAGGCAGGCAAGTTCGAGGAGCTCTACGAGCCGGCAGACGCGCCGCGCCGCGCGAGCTCCGCCCAGGCGGAAGAGCCGCCCGGACAAGCCGGGCGGCCGGAGCCGGGGTCGGTCAAGCAGCCGGCGCCAGGCGCGTCGGAGCCAGCGGGGCAGCCAGAGCCAGCGGGACAGCCGCAGCCGGGGGCGGCCTTCGGGGCGGGCCCGGCCGTCGTCGTCGGCCTGGCGGCCGCCGCCCTCGGCTACCTCGCCGGCCTCGCGGGGACGGGAGGCGGGCGCGGCGCGTGAGCTGCCCGCGGCCCCCGCTGCGCGAGGCACCGCCCCGGCAGACCCTGCAGACGCCAGATGGAGAGAGAGCCGCCTTCGAATGCTGGCGGGCCCTTCGGTCTGGCCAAGGGCCCCAGCTGCAGTCGGAGCCTCCGTTTCATCAAAGTCTTATAGTTCCCCTGTTGACAAGCTTAAGTGCAATGCTTGTCTGCCAGTTATTTTTGCTGCCCGCTTCTGAAATTCTCCCTTACGCTTGTGCGTCTAGTTCTGTTCAATTCGATGTTGCTAGCACTGGCTCATGGTGTTCACTTGCCGAGCTCTAGCTCATGATCAGTTTTCGAATTCGAACATATATAGCTAAGCAGTTTCGGATTCCACACTGCAGCTGCTAGGCTATCATCGACATGTGCTAGACTGCTAGACGTAGGAGAATTAACCGTACGCGTTGAACTTCGATTCAGAAGATCGATTCGGTCACTAAGTCAGCAGATCTGCATACAAGCGAGTCCCTGCGGAGCAGGAGTGGCCTTGGGTCTTGGGGTCTCAAGGCGTGAGGGTGGCCGCTCTTTGTTTTAAAACGGGGCCCGCAACCGCGCGCGGTTCAACGGTTACGGGGGAGGGGGGAGGAGAAATATGGGGGTCCACTCGGCAAGGGTACACACTTAAGTGAGAGGGTACAGAATTGTGCTGCAAGGGTACAGATATCGATGCGGGGCCGAATCGGCCGTCGTCACGTCGACGTTGATCGATCGTCGATCGCGATTCACACGAACAGAGTTTTTTGGTAATCCAATCATTGATGTTGTGATCGGCCAAACGTTCGCCAAACGATTGCCAACAATTCTTTCAATTGCGAGCGCCTAATTGATCTGCCAATTACTTCTAACCAATTACTAACAATGACAGGCGTGTCGGCTCTGTTTATGAGTCTGTGAGAATTTGCATTGGCGAAGGGGAGCCAATGACATTTGCGCTTGTCCGTGAGTGGGGCGATTGAGCTTTTTGGCCAATGGCGATCGGGCTTAACGCGAACAATTTCGTTCGTACGTGCTGTTAGTGCTCGTTAGAGTTGTCACATTTGAAAAGTAGCGCCGCCATCGTGCTCCCTAGGGTCGAAAATGGGTACTACGGTACCTAGGTCTAAAATTTTTGTCTATAATCTCAGTTTGAAGTTCGGGACAAGATAGGCACAGACCTAAGGGCCTCTCCTTTCCCCAAGGCCGATATATGCAGTGATGAGCTATATGTATATAGCCTAGTAGCTACGAGTTTCACTGATCATGTATTGCCTCACGGCTTTACGCCGTCAGGAGCCGGCGCCCCGAGTCTCGCTACCGTAGTACTCGCAGTGCTTGGCCTTAGTCTCTGCAGCGCTCGCATTGAGTGCGCCGATTGGACCCCCACTACTTTTCATGTACCCCTCCCGGGCTCACACCCCGGGTGACACACTTGTACCCGGTACTTGTGCTTGCTCTTGGAATACCAGCTCTGCTCGCTCTCGCTGCCAGCCTGCTAGAACTGCACAGCACGCATGGCTAAGCCTAGCAGCACCGTAAACTAGGCTCTTCTGACATGAGTCACATGTACACTGTGCACGTGACAGCGCTAGATCCTTCAATCCACCTCCTCCCTCGTGTAGGCGCCCTCAGGGCCTTGCCGCCCGTGCCCCCTGAGCCCCTCCTTCTCCACTGCGCGTTGCCGAGCTCATCCGATGATCAACAGAAAAAATACGATTGCAAGTAGACTGCGCATGCGCTTTAAGACAATACATACAATTAGATCTGAATTCGAATTCAAAGTGAAGGCTCGTGGAATGCAAGGATGGGAGGTGGGGGACATGAGTGCCGGGCTAGGGCGGGCTGAGGGGGGGGGGGGGGGGAGCCTGAGTAGTAGAGCGGGGAAAAGGGGGGGAGGTGGTGGAGAGCGGGGAAATCGGAGGGGTGGGGGTGGGGGTGGGGCGGGGAGGGGGGGCGTGGGGGGAAGAGGGATGGGGAAGGGGGGTGGGTGGGGGGGTGGGGGGGGAGGCGCGGACGGTGGGGTTCATGGTGGCCGGCCGAGGGCAGAAGGAATGGCTCCTGATCAGTCGATCCCGGCAGGCCCGGGCACGTTGACGTAGACTTCGGGGCTCTTCTGCGCGTAGTACGGGGAGGCGAGCGCCGCCTGCGCCCCGCTCAGCTCCTGGATGTAGCTCTGCGGGCAGCGGGCGATCGCGCGAGCGTCAGTCGGGGTCGGCGCCGGCGATCCGCGCATGGACCCGAGCCTGCGCCGGCGAGGGCGCACGCGGACGTGGGCGCTCGACGCCGGTTTCATGCGCGCGTGCTTCAACTCGCCCTGCGCCTCCCGCGGTCAACGGCGAGGGGAGAGCGCGGCTCCGAGGCCCGGGGCGCACGGCGCGGTTCTTGAAGGTGACGCAGACGTAGCCGGCGGACTCGTCGGGCCACGGGCGCCCCGAGAGGCGCAGCACGAAGGTCCCCGGCGGGCTGACACCGAGCAGACCCTCGGCCTCCTGCCAGGAGAGGAACGCGTCGCCCAGCTGGTTCCGCGCCCCCGGCCGGAAGACGTCCATCATCTGCGCGGCGAGCCGGCCCTCAGCGGCGTCGGCCGACGCTCCAGGCTCGATCCCACCTCCTTGTACGTGCGGGAGGCGGGCAGGACCCAGCAGCAGAAGAGCATCACCTCCTCCCTCGTGTACGCGCTCTTGCCGCCCGTGCCCCTCAGCCCCTCCCTCTCCACTGCGCGAAGGCGGCCCTCAGCCGGCCGCGCCGTCCGCAGCGCGAAGGAGCGCGGCGCACGGAGGTCGAAGATCTTGGCGAACTGCTCGTCCGTGATGCGCGGGAGCTGGAACTCGCGCTCCGCGGCGGCGAGCAGCGCGGCGCGCGGCCAGCGCGGCGGCGCGCCGCCGGCCCCGCCCCGCCCCGCCTCCGCCTCCACCGGCGTGTCCATCACGCGCTCCCACAGCTGCACCACCTCCGGCAGCAGGCGGATCTGCCCCGCGCCCCGGCGGCGTCAGGCGGGGCCTGCGCGGCGGGGAGGGCGCGGCGGCGCACCGCTCGCTTCTCCTTCCACTCCTCTTCCGTCTCAGTCCCTTCGGCGCTGCGGTGCAAGGGCTCAGGCCGAGCCGTCGCGGGGCAGGCGCGGCGGGAGCAGGCGGGCCTCGCTGCGGTGGGGAGGCGGGCGAGCAGGCGGGCTACGAAGGTGTGCAGGAGCTCGCCGCTCATCCGGCCCCGCGCGTAGCGCTTTGCCACCTGCGCGAAATGCCCCCGCGATGGGGATCGTCGCCGGGGGCGGGGGCGGGGGCCGAACCTCGAGGAGGCGCTGCGCCCGCCCGTGGGCCGCCGTCTCCCCGGGCCCTGCCCGCTCCCGCAGGTACCCCTCCACGTCCTCGTCGATCAGCCGCACTGCGCCGCGCGCCCCGTGGGCCGGCGCGGCGGGCCCACGGCGATGGCGCGGCGCGCACGGGCCGAGGAGCGCGCCGCCGCCTCGATCTGCACGAGCTCGTCCCGCGCCCCGGCCGCCGTCGGGCGCCGCGCCGGGTCCACCTGCCAGCACCGCAGGAGCAGCTGCCGGCCCTCGCCCTCAGATCCGGATTTGGCGGGGCCTGAGGCGAGGGCGGGGCGGGGCGGGGACCTCCTTGAGAGGCTGGGGGCATTCGACGGGGAGCGGGTGGGGCGGCTCCCCCCGCTCGACGATGCCTCGCACCCGCTGGTAGAACTGCCGCCGCGGGGCCCTCAGCGGCGGGCCGCCGCAACGGGGGGCGGCGGGGGCGTGCCACGCGGGAGTCGCCGTTGAAGGGGAGCTGGCGGGTGAGGACCTCCCAGCAGACGGTGGCGAAGCTGTACACGTCCGACGCCGCCGTGCACGGCACCGCGCCCGCCTCGTCCCTCTCGTCGAACGCCAGCACCTCCGGCGCTGCCCGGCCGCGGGGCGCGAGGTTGGCGCGCGCGGGGGCGGTGGCGGGCGGCGGGGCGGCGCTGGCACCGGCCCAGAAGCCGGTGCCGCCGGAGCCGCCCTCGGCGGCGAGGCGAGCGAGGCCGAAGTCCCCGAGCTTGCAGGCGAAGCGGTCGCGGCCCTCCCACCGCACCAGCACGTTCAGGCTCTGGCCCCGCCCCGCGCTCGGGGTTGGGGCGGGGGCCGGGGGCCGGGGCCGGGAGGGCGCCACCTTGACGTCGCCGTGGACGACGGGTTCCCTCGCCCCGTGCAGCGCGCACAGCCCCTCGCACACCTGCCCGCCCGCGCCGCCCCGCGCCGGCGTCAGCGGCCGCCCGCGCCGCCCCGCCGCCCCCGCTCAAACGACGGCGCGCCTCGCGCATGACGCGGAGGCGGTCCTGGAAGCCGAGGGGCACGTCCTCGACCCGCGCCAGGACGCCCTTCCGCAGGTCCCCGTCCATCCGCTCCTGCCCCCACCCGGGGCCGTGAGCTGCAGCTGCAGCCCGAGGCGTCTCGAGGGCGGGGCCTGGCGCGGCGACGCACCATGACGATCTGCACGGGGGGCTCCATGCACGCGTACTTGATCTGCACGATCCGCTCGTGCCGCTGCCGGAACTGGATCGCGAACTGCGCGCAATTGCAAAACTGTAATTTATAAGCTTCTCGAGTGGCCCCCCAGGAGCGCCGGCGGGGGCAGGCGGGGCGGGCACCTCGGAGACGAACTTGTAGTAGTCGGGCTTGAACTCCTTCACGGCCACCCGCTCGTGCATGTACCTGCCGCCCGCCCCTCAGCCCGGCGACCCCCCAGGCCTGCAGGGGGCGGGGATTGGGGCGCACACTCCCTCGTACACGTCCCCGAAATTCCTGCGCGGGGCGGGGCTGAGCGCCAGCTAGCGTGGCGCCAGGCAAACGAGCTCGAGGGCGCAGGCGGGTGCGGACCCTCGGCCGAGGACGCGGCTCCTGTTGACGTGCAGGTGCTGCCGGTCTGCGCGGCCCGCGCGCGCACGCGAGCGGCGCAGTCAGCTGGGGCAGGCGATTGGTCTCGCAGTAAACGACGCTCGCCGATCGAGGCCGCGGCGACGAGCACGTCGGTCGTATCGATGAGGGGGCTGCGGGAGGCGCCGCCCGTGCACGTGGGCGAGGTGGGTATGACGACCCCGAGCAAGGCGGCCGCGGGGGCAGCGCCAGGCGGCGCGGGGGCAGCGCCCGGCGCGGCGGGGGCGGCGCCGGACGACGCCGAGGCGGGGGTGGCTGCGGGGGCGGCGCCGGCCGAGGCGGGGGCATCGGCTTCGCCGGAGGCGGCGTCGAGCTCGAGGGGCACGTATACGAAGCCGGGGGAGGTGACCCAGCGCGCCGGCTCGGCGAGGAGGTGGGCGAGGGGGAGGACCTGGCAGGCGCCCGTCGCCGCGTCGAGCTCGAGGACGGCGCGCACGGCGAAGGCGACGCCGCGCGCGAGGGCGTCGCCCGTGAGCTCGTGGGGGAGCAGCTCGCGGTCGCTGCCCCGCCCCGCGCGCGGGTCGAAGCGGAAGGTCACCGTCGGCTTCGGCTCCGCGGCCGCGTGCACGGGCACCTCGGGCGCCGAGTAGTACAGCGACCGCGACGACCCCGAGAGCCCCGACTCCTCGTGATCGGACGCGGCGGCGAGGGACTCCGTCGCCGCGAAGGCGGGGTCCACTATGGAGCCGGCAGCGTCCATGATCAGAATATCCGCTGGCGACGGCGGTGCCGGCGACGCGCTGGAAGGCAGATAGTCCCGCTCGAATCCGGCTTCCTCGAGCTTCATTTGTCTTGTCGCCTGCGCTTGTGCCCCAGCACCCTTGACGGCCTCGACGTACGTCGACGCCTGCGAGATTGTCATATGTTTCGAAGGAAAAAAAGCTGATCACAAGATTTCGAGAGGCACGCACCTCGATTTGAGGGAGGGACCGGAATCGAAGAAGGCCGTGCAAGCCTGAATTAACAAATATCTGGCGTGCACGTGTACGTAGAGTTTGAGCCATGCCGAGATAATGCGGCCCCGATGAGGCGCACCATTACTTCTTCGTGCGAATAAAACGGCGGCACGCGCGCGTGCACGACTTGCTCGTCCTGCCACGCGTAAGTGCAATGTCGACGCGCGCGCTCATGATCACCTAAGCTCTTAGCTTCGAAGCTGAGGAGCTCCAAACGATGGCGGGGCCCGGGCCGGGGGCTCACCATCGGACATTTGTACGTGACGATGGGATCGCCGGCGTACTCGTTGGGCCAGGGGCGCGAGGAGAGGCGCAGAACGAACGTGCCGGGGGTCTGATCGGCAATCCTCCGCTCCGCCATCTGCACCGGCACCGTGATTGGTGTCACATCAATCCGCTGCCGCGTACGACTGGTTTATAATTACCTCCAAGCTGAGGAATGCGTCGCCGATATACAAACTGTGCTTTGGTCCCCTCAGGAAGAGATCTTCAAGCTGCGGCCACGGGCGTCGTGGCGGGCAGGAAATCAGAGAGGGGAGGGCAGGGGAGGAGCGCGCTGAGGGAGGGGGGTGAAGGCGGGGGCGGAAGAACCTGGCGGTACTTGCGGGCCGTCGGAAGGAGCCAGAAGCAGAAGTCGCGGAGCTGGTCCGCCGTGTAGGCCTCCTGCTGCGGCAGCTCCGCTGCGTGTCCCCGGTCCGGTCAGCCCCGCGCGGAGGACGCGCGCGGGCGCCGATTGATGCGAGACGCGCCGACTGCGAGAAGATCGCGGAATTTGTCGTCGGCGAGGGAGGCGAAGCCGAACTCCTCGCCGGCGACTCCGAGGAGGGCGGCGCGGCTCCAGCGGGGCCCCTCCGGGCCGGCGCCGCTCGGGGCGTCGAGGCAGCGCGCCCACAGGCGGACGACTTGAGGAAGCATCTCCAGGACCCGCAGCTCTCGTTGCAACGCGTCGCGATCGTCTTCCTTTTCGTCCGTCATCCTGCGCGCTGTTCAGTCAATTATAATGCAGGGAAAATCTGTATACAAGGGCCTGACGCGCCGACGCTGCACGTCCGCGACAAAGGCGGTCAAAAGCTTCTCGGCCTGCGGGCTCCGCACGAACTCTTCAGCCACCTGCAGAGGACCAGACCCGTTGGCAACCGCTGCAGTAAGAAAACATCTGCAATGCAACGCGGACCGCACGAAGGCGGGCCGCCCGGACCCGGACGCCTTCTGCGCTGTTGCCGAACGCGAGGCGATCTCGGAGGAACGATGCTGCGTGCGACTTAATGGAAGAAGCTGCAGCGGGGCGTCAGCGGATCACAGCTGGAATGCGTTCATCTGGAGTCGTGCACATTGCTGCCGGGCGTCGTCGTCGAGTTGGCGGAGAATGCGGTAGGCCTTCCCGGCCGTGGGGCGGCCCGAGGGATCGCGGCTCCAGCAGCGCGCCAGCAGCTGCTCGGGGCGTCGATGAGGGCGGAGAGACCGCGGAGCGCGCGGGCCTCTCGGAGGGCCTCGGGGCAATCCGGCGGGATCGGGTGGGGGAGGGATCCCTCCTGGCCGGCCTCCCCGAGGACCCGCCCGACGATCTGCCCCCCCACGAGATCGGTACCGTTAACGGTGTTTGGGGAGACTAGATCTAGAGCGCTAGCGCAGCCGCTGGCAGCTGCAGCGGCACCTCTTCGCGGCGGAGGCCGGCGTGGGGGAGCTGGCGGGTTAGGACCTCCCAGCAGACGGTCGCGAAGCTGTACACGTCCGACGCCGCCGCGGGCGTCTGCCCCGCCATCACCTCCGGCGCTGCGCGGCTGCGAGATATGCGGGCCGGCGTTTTTGTTCTATGCAGGGAGAGGTGTAGCGGACCCATCCAGGGGAACGAGCCGCGGCAGGGTGAGATGTGGCGCTCGGGTTGCGCAGAGCTGGGATCAAGCTCATTATCAGCCTGCGGCTGGGCGATTGTTGCGAGACCGAAGCCTGAAATCTTGCAGGTGAGATGGCTTGGCTTTTGCTCTTCCTTCTTCACTAGCACTTCCAGGCTCTGCGCAGAGCAGTCGACAAGTGGCACCGTCCTGTCAATGATGCGCAAATTTCACGTATACGTACCTTTAAGTTGCCGTGCACGACGGGCTGCGCGGCGCCGTGCAGGGCGCACAAGCCCTCGCAGATCTGCCGTGAGGCGCCGTTAGCGGCGACGGACGAGGAGCGGTCAATCGCACGAAGGGCGAGATGGGCGGGCCTCGCGCATGATGCGGAGGCGGTCGGCAAGGCTCAGCTCGATTTCGGGCTGGTTCAGCACTGCCGAGCGCAGGTTGCCGTCCATCCGCTCCTGCGGGTCGGGTTAAGCACCATCGATATCATCCATGCATATGCATGCAACCATCCGTCATCGAGCAGCAGACCATGACGATTCTGAGGGGAAGCTGCTGCGTCTGGGCGCCCTTCAGCTGTACCACGCGGGCGTGCCTGAGAGAGAACTGAACGAAGAGCTGTGGGGGCGTTGGGGCGATTGCAAAGAAGGAGCACAGCGGGAGATGCGGAAGAGCGGGCCTCGGTACCGAACTCGGCGTTGTAGTACTCGAAGAACTCCTTGACGGCGACCGCTTCTTGCATGTACTCCCCCTTGTACACCGTCCCGCTGGACCTGTCGAGCGACACTCATGATCAGCCACGGTCTACAGTACAGCATCATTGGAGCGGACCTGCGCCCGAGCTTTTCGCCGACTGCGAGGAGCTGAGGGTCTGCGTGCGCGTCACCACGTGCGCTGAGCGGCAATTGCAACTTGCCAGTTGGGAGATTCGCACCGATTTCGCCGAGGATTGCAGCGTCGAGGCGGCCATCCGCGTCTGCACGCAATCGAGTGTGGGCTCGAGTACCGCGAAAACAGTTATAAGGAAAGGGATGACCAGGGCCGGGAGGATGGAGCTGGAGCTGGAGCTCAACCGCCGAGCTTGATTTCTCCGGATCGGCACTCTGCAGCAAACTCTCCCACAGCAAACTCTGCAGAGCGATGTAACGAGCTGATTGCTCGAGATGCAGCGTCAAGCTGGAGCACCTCGGGCTCGAGCCCCCTAGAAATGATTGGTTTCGACGGTGTGCCCTGGACGTCGAGGCCGAGTGCTTTCGAGCTTGAGAGCGGAATGGTCAGCGCTCTATCGAGCCTTTCTTCCAGGTCCGCGTAACGATCGGCGGCATCGGCGAGGAAGCCGCTGAGGACGAAGGCGTCCGAGCCCCACGTCAGCGGGCACAGCTCCCCGCTCACCTCTGACGCGCATTTTCAATTGGTTCGGTGCGCGAGAGGTAACAAAAATAGAACGAATACGCACCAGGAAAGTTCAACGTAAGAGCCCCGAATTGTATCTCCAGAACTCCGCATCGCGCGAGAGCCTCCGCGCCCTGCTTGTCTAAAAGCTTCAGCCCCTCGGCTGCCCAGCGCGGGATAGCAAGATCGACGATGAAAGAGCCCTCTGCAATTCTTTGTACGGCCTGCGAACGATCGCGAAGTTTAGACGCATAAAGCAAGATAAAGATTGCAATGCATGAGAAAGGTGGAAACAGCAATATCAATATGAGATGGCACCTGGGACAGCGACCGGGACTGGGATCGAGTCGCTAGGGTATAGAACGAATGCGATAGGTTCTTGAAATACTGCGCCGCGCGCATAGACCTGGTAAAACAACAACGCGACACGTGCCTCGAACGCAATTAAGAGGTTCTCACCGGCAGAATCGCGCACTTTGCGGCACCCAAAGCCAGTTTCATCACGCCAAAAGGATCAACCAGAGCCGCAGGACTTGTTCCTTTGATCGAAACAACCTGGAATGTGCCATGGCCAGTTGGTTGAAGTAACGATATCGATGCGAGCAAGGGAGATTCGGCGACCTCGGTGGTGTGGAACAACGATTCGGCGCTGACGGGAGGTCCGGAGGGCGATCTGAATAGGATGCTACTCAAGAATGACCGCTGCTTTGACGCAGCCGCTGCAGCTGCATCCGCCATGTCTTTCAGCTCCTTTCGCAATTTCTGCACAGATTCTCGTACAGCGGGCCTCTCATTGGCCTCGAAGTCTGAATAAAACATATCAGATTTATTCGCATGTGCAGATCTAGACAACAGATCGCTAGAAACATACTGGTACCTCGACGGGGGAGGAGCCCGGAGATGTAAAGAGATGCCCATAGCTCGGCAGCCGAACTGACGTTCGGCTCGCTGACCTGGGCACGCGAAAGCAGGATCGACATCGCAATATCAATGAAGCCGCGACGCAACAGTTTTACGTATACGTACCCGCAGTATCCGCGAGAGAACGCCCAGGACGACGGGACAAGATCGAATGTCCGAGCGGGTATCTCGGACGTGCTGGATCGCGTTCCGAATTTCTTCTGCATCACGCTGTTCACCAGCCATTCTCAATGATCTGCAGCTGCGAAGGATCCGGATTGACAATTCGTCAGACAGATTCCAAAAAACAGACGGCAGCGGTGCGGTGATACCCGGAGAGCATCGACAGAGCTATTCTCCCGACGGCATAGACATCGTCACACACGCCCGTGGATGGTGCAATCTGATAACCTTGAGAGTTGAGCGATGAGCAAAAGTGTTCAAAGCTGCGTATGCTCACATCTGCAGCAGCGTCGAATGCTGGACGCTCGAGGCTTGCGTCCTTCAGTCGCCTGGCGAGGCCAAGGTCCTCAAGCATGTACCTGCACGCTGTGATTTCAGGAGATCGATTTCATAAATTCAACCTGGGAAATCGCACTGGGGGCAGCCATCGAATGGCGATCGCGACATGAGGACCGCAGAGGGGGATATGCGCTCATGGGCCAGTTCGGCGTCCGTGTGTATGTGATGCAAGATAAATGACATCTGCGCTGAAACATGAAATGGATTTGTGCTGTTAAACGACAACCACACCTGCTCCAGGAAACAAAGGACGTCCTCCACATCGCATCGGCTGCGGCGACTCAGAACCTGCTGCACGCTAATTACAAAAAGTCGGTCAGTGATCTGGAAGCAGGAAGCTGCGAACGAAAACCTATAGCTACCTCTCTCCTCGAACGCGGGTCTTGACGACGGCGTTGCGCTCGGCACACGCGTCCCACAGCGTGGGGACGCCGTAGCAGCGGAACCAGGCGGCGTAGGCGAGCGCCCGCTGCGCCGCCCGCCACGGGTCCGGGGGCGCCTCGCGATCGTTCTCCTGCCTGCGGCAGAGCCCGGCCCGCTTGAAGACTTCCAGTCGAGCGCGGGGCTTGCGGTGTCGCTTGGCGGCAGCACGCGACGGGCGCTGAAGAGCGCTCCAGTCTGAAGCCGCCGGCAATGCTCTTTTGTCTCCGGCTGGTACTGAGGCGGCTGTCAAAAGCGAATCTATAATGATTACTAGCTAGCTACATTACGATAGCCAGCTATTACGAGCGAAAATATGGCCACTTGAAAGAGATCTAGAGAAAAAATGTCATATGCACCTCGCGGTGCTGCTGGATGAGGTGCTCGAGGCCACCCTCCGGCCGCACATCCGGCCCGAAGATCTCAGAAAATCGCATGTCGCCGCGGACAGCGAGGGGGCGCCTGCAGACGTCGCAGTCGGGGCCGTCGCCCTGAGGCTCCACGTCATTCTCCACCGCGCAGTTCGTGCAGGTATTTTTCTGCTTGGGCGTGAGCCATAATGGCCATCGCGGCTATCATAGAAGTGGCTGAGAAAGGCCGCACCGGGATAATGCTTGACGTGACAGGGTCCCGCGAGTTCAGCAGACGAGACAGTGCAGAGGCGGTGCAGGTTGAACTCTCCCCCTCTGAACGTTCGTAGTCGGAGCAGGAGGGCCAGCGCATGCGCAAGCCCCGCGGAAGGCTGTCGAAGACGGCTAAGCGCGGCTCGAGATAGCAGATGACGATTCGCTTGTTTCCGCTGTAAGCATAATGGAACTCCTCTGCAAAAGCAGTTAAGTATGTTCAGCGCTGCGATAACGCCGGCGCAAGCGTAGATCGTGCAAGATGCGGTCGAATTCGAAGTCAAACGCACCGCCGCAGTACTGCGAAGCTGCCGACCGCCTCGACGCAAAGAAGAGGAGGTGCGTGCTCCCCTCAATGCCTCTTGCGACTGCAGCGCGGTCGCGGTCAATAGATGACCGGCTTGAAATCCAGGGGCCGGGTACAGATATCGATACGATCGTATCTCTGTGTGCGCACTCTCATCCACCCAACGATCACCTGTCCGGTCCATCGTCATGAGCCGGCTGGAGATTCGAAGAAACCTCAAGCACATGCTTACCGTCTTCCAGCTGTTCGACGTCGAGCCTGTTTTCGCGTGTAATTATAAATTTGAAACACGCCACGTAAATGTCTAAAGCAGAGCGGGCACCAGAAATGCGCGCCGGGGTCCTGCCTCTCCAGTTCGCTCTTGATGCGCGCCATGTTGTTGCTGTCCGAGCGCGAGTAGCTGATGAAGACCCTGACTGGAGCTTGCGAGGGCCAGGCCCGCGGCCGACGTTCGCCGGGCGCCGTCCCCGTTCTGCATTCTTGCTGCTCGCCCTCGGTCGTCGGCGGGGGCTTGGCGCTGGCTTCGCGCAGCGCCCTCTCGAAGGCATCCACGCGACCGCTGTACCCAGGAACGCCGGGAAGCCCGAATTCGTAGAGCTTTGTGAACTGCAGAGGGAATGAACAAGGAGGTTTGCTTTCCTGCAAGGATTGCGAGAGATGTTATTATGTCGCTTACATTAATGCCGCTGATGCGCATGCTGAGGCCAGGGGCGTTCTGTAAAACCAGATTCTCATCTTCGAGCATAATGACAAAACAGTGGGCGTTGCTGATCGCTAATCGCGTGCAAATCAGGATCAGCTGAAAAAGTAGAATAGCATGCTAGTGTTCGAATTCCGCGTACGCATGCGCACCAGCCATGAGCTCATTCACGAAATCTTGATTCTGCACCGACCGAACAGATGTGCATACGAAGAAGATGCGCTGACTGGTCCCCGTTTGTGAAGCAGCACCGGTACCGGTGCCGGATCCATGAATACGCCCGCCAGCTACGGCGACTTCGAATTCCCCTGCCGTTCCCGCGGCCATGGCAGACGCCTGCAGCTGCTCGCCGGCCGCGTCGCCATGTGCATGTGCATGCATATGCATGCATATGGAGAACCTCGGCCTGATGCATATGAGCGATCAATATGGGGCGCCCGGCAGAACTGCCGCAGCAGTCGGGCAGGCTCTATGGCGCACCGGGGGCGCAGCTGCACGCCGCGCTTGCTGAGCTCCGCGAGGAAGGCCGCCAGGCGCGGGTCCCCGAGGTCCGCCTCCAGCGCGCAGAGGTCCGCGCAGAGCGCCGCGCTGAAGCGGAGGATGGGGATGAGGATCATGGTCGCAGCCGATCATGATGGCTTACTCGCATGAATATGCATACGCGCACCTCGGCCGTGGACTCGAGCTCGCCATATGCATTCAAAGACGGGGCTATGCGTCGAACGCGATTAGCTGCAATGATCGAGTTGTGTACACGTCAATGTGAACCCATTGACGCCCGTGGCCGCACGAGGGAGCTCGAGGTGTGCAGCTGTTAGATGGCAGTTACACGGCAGTTAGCACAAGAAGCATCAGGGTGCTTAGACTGTAACCTAGACGCACCAGCACGTGTTCCCAATCGCTCGTCCGCCGGCAGCGGCCGAATTGGCGGACAATGGCCGTCTGTTTGGGGGTACCGCACACATCCAAGCCCGCCGGCCTAGCACTGCCTAGTATAGTGCCTACTTCGATCGAGGAGCCGGCGATGAGCTGTTTCGCAGCGCCCGTAACGCCGCTGAGGCCGCCGGCGCAAGCCGCCAACGGCTGGCGTGCCCTGCCGGCGTCCCAGCTGTGCACCTCGATGCCGGTTCGCATCCGCACGGTTTCGACATGATCGCACGTCCCGCCCGCTCACATTTTGCACTGCGGCAGACGCCGCGCGCGCGCACGGCCGGCCGCACGCCTGCGCCGGCCGCGGTGGACGTGACTTGCTCGAGCCGACAGCCGCCGCGCGCGGCGTTCGAAGCGTCCGAGCCGTCGGCCAAGCCCGCCTCCCGCCGGGCGCTGCTGTCGGCCCTCGCGCTGGCCGCCGCCGCCGCCGCCGCGCGGCCCGACGCGGCCCGCGCCGCGAACAAAGTGGATTGGGACGCGGCCGGTGCGTAGCTACCTCCTAGACGCTCCCGGCGGCCGCCGCCCGGGTCCGCGCGCGGCCGCTGAGCCTGCGCTTCGCGGGGCGCAGAGTTCACGGCGACGAAGTCGGGCCTGCTGGTGAAGGACGACGTGGAGGGCGAGGGGCCCTCCCCGCGCCGCAACATGATCGTCCGCCCCCGCCCCGCCCCGCCCGCCCCGTCCGCCTCGCCGAGCGCGGCGCGGGGCGCAGGTGACGGTCCACTAGAGGCGCGCTCCGGATCGTGGGCGGCGCCCTGGGCGGAGGTGTACCAGGCGCAGTCTATCGAGGGGCTCGACTTCGAGGAGCAGAGGAACGCGCGCCCCTGCGCCACCGCCCGCGTCCGGGGTGTCCGCGTCGTCCTCGACGGGTGCCCGGCCCGCCCCCGCTTCGTCGCGTGCAGGGGCGAGAGGGGAGAGGAACTTGCGCGGGCCATCGAGGCTAAGATCAACGCAGTCATGTGGGTCCGCCAACGCGCGCCGCGGCCCCCCGCGCCGTCTTTTTTACCCCTTCCGCAGCGGTACAGGTGGACGGCCCGCTTCCCAGGCTTGCACTCGCCATAACCTTTCAAACGACGTATCAAGTTTATATCATTAATCTGATTGCAACACATATATCCATCTTCACTTTGTAAATGCATATGTCCCCACATTCAGACAACCAAGCATTCAGACCAATTGCAAGCGCATGGTTCTCGCCTCCGGCGGCGCTCACTTTGCGTACCCCCCCCGCCACCCTCTCACTACCCCCCAGATCCCATTGGAGGCGATGGGCCGGGGGACCGCATCGCCGAATGGGGCCCGCGGGGACCCAGAGGGCTGGGGGGGGTACGGCGGACCCCGGGGACAGGGGCCGGCCCGCGGGGGAGGGCGGGGGGGAAGAGGGGGGGGCGGGGTCCCTCTCGTCAGCGGGGCCGGGGGCGGGCCCTTGTGCTGGGCGGGGCCGGGGGGCGGCCATTGTGCGCACCCGGGCCGGGAGGGGGCCCCTCTCGTCAGCGGGGCCGGGGGCGGCCCTTCTGGGGGTTTCTGGGGGTCCCCGCGCTTACACCCCCGTCCGTGGGTACGCACCAACCTAGGGGGGTACCGGGGGGTACGCCGGCCTCGCTGCAGCCCTACCCCCCGTCCCCCGCCCTCCCATCAAGTCTCCGCGGGGTCCATTCGCGAGAGGGGGGGTACGGGCCATCGCCGCCAATGGGGTCCTAGCGGGGGGAGAGAGGGGCGGGGGGGTACACGCAAAGTGACCCGCCCGCGAGGGCAGAAGGCTTAAGCTTCGAATTCCGCGGCCGTCGTGCAATCGATATCGAGCCTCGAGAGTGAGAAGGCGGAGGGGGCGGGGGGCCGGGCGGCCGCGGCGGCGGCGGCCCAGCGCCTGACGCGCGGGACGAGGCAGCAGGCGAGGAGGGGCGCGAGGAGGGCGGCGACGAGGCAGGCGGAGAGGTAGAGGTGCCCGGCCACCCACTTCACGGCCGCCGCGTCCGCCTCGTGCCAGCCTGCCGCCCCGCCCCGCCCCGTCACGCCCCGAGCTCGAGCTCGGACGGCGGCGACCGGCGCATGCGCAGCGCACTGCTGCCGCCGACGTGGGAGACGAATGCCGTGTTCCCGCCACCGATGTACGGCTCATGAGAGAGCACCAGCACCGCGTCTTCCGGCGCCGTTCGCCCCGGCCTGCCCCAGCCGCGTGACAGAAGGCGACGAAACGGAGGAATTGAGTACCACTGTGCGTGGATGCGGTCCCACGCAAAGCGGGCGGCCTCGGGGCCACCGCGCGAGCGCATGTACTTGGCGAGCTGCGCCAGCGGCCCGAGGCCTGAGCGGGGCCCCGGCGGGAGGGGGCGCGAGGCGCTCGCCTGTCGGGAGAGGAAGACGGTGCCGGTAGAGAAGAGGACGGTGAGGTAGGGGGCGCCGTACGATCCGGCGGCGCCCCGCAGCCCCTCCACCGCCTGCTCGAAGAAGGGGTGCCCGGGCCGCGAGACCAGGAAATCGTTCGTGATTCCCGCAGGCTCCGTGCTGAAGAGCATCGCCTGCATGACAATCACCCGCTTTGGGCGGCGCGGGGCGGGGCGGGGAGCTCGAGGGCGGGGAGGGCCGGCGCACTGGGGCGGTCCTAAGGGTGTCGGGGGAGCGCATGCAGACGACGTCGAGATCGGCGTAGACGCCGCCGAGGCGCGCCATCACCATGTACCGCAGCGCGTCCGCCCGCTGCCCGCCCGCCGACCCGGTGGGTTCTTTTATTGAAACAAATTTGGTGCGCGTGGGGGTAGGGGGAAAAAAGAGGGAGGAGGAAGGGCGGGGGGGGGGGGGGGGCACCTGCACGAAATTGGGGTACGCGTCGTAGATGGGGAGGATGTCGGGGTACTCTTTGGCGACGAAGGCACGCGCCTTCTCGTCCGTCCAGAGCACATACGAGTACCTGCAGTGTGCGGCAACAGGACCAGATCAATGCTCAGAACGCCGAACGCCATTAGACGGGGCGTGGTGGTGGGGCGGGGCAGCGCGGGGCGGGGGCCGGGGGAGGGGAGGGGGGGGGGGGGGGGGGAAGGAGGGGGAGGGGGGGAGGGGCGGGCTGAGCACCCGGGGAGTGCGTCGGGCTGGCAACTGTAGCTCGCTTTCTTCCACCTCGCGGGCATCTCTCGCTCCTGGCCCTCCGCCTGCTTTGGCCCGCGCCCACTGTCCAGCCACTGCACGCGCGTATTCGGCGGATGAGAAGCTTAAGAGAGAGGCTGCGGCTGGGCGGGACGTGGAAGCGGACGATCTGGTGGAGGACTTTGGGGACGGCCGAGCGCTCGAGGAGCGGCGCCACGCGCTCCTGGAACTCCCCGTCCTCCCCGTTCAGCTCCAGCAGCCGCCGCGCCTCCTCCTCCCCAGCGCGCGGCGCGACCGCCGACGAGCATGCGCGGAGGTCCGACGCCAGCGCGATGCCCCATGCGGTTGCGCCGGCGAGCGCAACCGCCACGACCACAGCCGCGCCGCAGACGGCCGCGAACGCCAGCGGGCGCCTCTTGCGATCCATCGATCTGCGCGCGCGAGCGCTTTATTTGGTGTCTATATCTCCGTCTGACTGCCGCACGCGTGTAACATTAACTTCAGTAACAGCCAACCTGAAAAGCCTGATCACGTGCACGCGTACGTGCACCGGATTACAGTACGCAACTCTGCATGTGTGCACACTGCACACCGTCAGGAACGCCGAAAAGATCGCTTGCCCTCCGCAGGCCGAGTTTGCACGGCGACATCGATGCTCCTCCGATCCGAATCTCTCGAGGCTCCGATTGTGCTTGCATTTTTGGGGGGATACAGTTTGGGTGTTTGGGTGGTCAGTTGGGGGGTACTGCGTCACATTCAAGCCCGCCGGCACATCAGCTCCATACTTCGATCGAGGACCCAGCGATGAGCTGTTTCGCAGCGCTCGCCACCCCGCTGAGGCCGCCGGCGCAAGCCGCCAACGGCTGGCGTGGGCTGCCGTCGTCCCTCCTGTCCACCGCGATGCCGGTTCGCATCCGCACGGTTTCGACATGATCGCACGTCCCGCCCGCTCACATTTTGCAGACGCCGCGCGCGCGCACGGCCGGCCGCACGCCTGCGCCGGCCGCGGTGGACGTGACTTGCTCAAGCCGACAGCCGCCGCGCGCGGCGTTCGAAGCTTCCGATCCTTTGGCCAAACCCGCCTCCCGCCGGGCGCTCCTGTCGGCCCTCGCGCTGGCCGCCGCCGCCGCCGCCGCGCGGCCCGACGCGGCCCGCGCCGCGAACAAAGTGGATTGGGACGCCGCCGGTGCGTAGCTACCTCCTAGACGCTCCCGGCGGCCGCCGCCCGGGTCCGCGGCCGCTGAGCCTGCGCTTCGCGGGGCGCAGAGTTCACGGCGACGAAGTCGGGCCTGCTGGTGAAGGACGACGTGGAGGGCGAGGGGCCCTCCCCGCGCCGCAACATGATCGTCCGCCCCGCCCCGCCCGCTCCGCCCGCCCGCCCGCCCCGGCGAGCGCGGTGCGCAGGTGACGATCCACTACAAGGGCATGCTCGGGGACGGCGTGCGCGCGCCCCGCCCGCCGCCCACTCCCCGAGCGAGCCCTCGCTGACTCACCGAGTCGCCGGGCAGTACGTCTTTGACGAGGACCGCGAGAGGCCCGCCCCCCCGCGCCCCCCCGCGCCCGGGCGTGCCCGCCCGTGCCCCGCCTGACGGCCTGGGCCCGCTCCGCCGCAGGCCCTTCGACTTCGTCATTGGGCAGGGCCGCGCCATCAAGGGCTGGGAGGAGGTGCCGCCGCCACTCAGGGCCTCCCGCCCGGCCCCCGCGCGCCCGCGTCGCTGCGCCGACCCTTGCCCCCCCTCCCGCGCCAGGGCATCGGGACGATGAAGGTCGGCGGGCGGCGGCGCATCATCGTGCCCCCCGAGCTCGGGTCCGCGCCCTAGCGTGGCTCAGACAGCGACCTCCGCCCTGCGCCCCTGACCCGGCGGGGCGCAGGTGGGGCGACAAGGGGAACGGGCTGCTGAACGTGCCGCCCAACGCGACGACCTACTTCGAGGTCGAGCTCCTCAAGGCCCGCAAGTTCTTCTAGGGCAGCCCGCAGCGAGCGCTGGCGCTTGGCTTACGCTTGTGCCTGCGTGTAAATGATTCGAGCGCATGCGCACGGTCAACGTTCAATTGTACAGTGGCGCGGTTCACACCTGCCTAATCTCAGCACAGTACAACACTCAGAGGGAAAGGTACGAGCACAAGTACATGTACAGCTGGGAAATCGAAAGCCATAAAGGCAGGGGCCCGGGGGGGCCCTGCTGCATAAAGCGATACGCTGGAGAGGGCGCCCCGGATAGACATACACCCCTGCGATCCATATGCATGCCCGAAGGAAACTACTGCGGCCACCTAGCGCTTAAACTACACTACAGCCACGCAAGAGAAAGAGCGCGAGCGAGAGACGGGGCGGCCGCGCGGGCTCGCTCGAGCTCGACGCGAGGGCGGCGGCGGCGGCACCGCGGGCTACGCGCGGGAGTTGATGGAGTCGTTGTGGCCGCGGGCGATCTGGATCGACTCGGCGGCCATCGCCTCCTCCGCCGCCTCCTCCGCCGTCTCGCTCATCGCCGGCGTCATCGAGGAGGGCCCCGGCCCCGCCCCCGCCCCGCCGTTCTCGCCGGGCGTCTTCAGCAGCGGCTCGCGCTCGCCGGCGCCGCCGCCGCCGGCCTCGACGTCCTTGGGGTCGGGGGGGAGGTGCCGGAAGACGAAGGCGGCGTAGGCGACGGCGACGGCGAAGCAGGCGGAGCCGAGGAAGAAGGCGGCGCCGGGGAGGGGGAACGGCGCGTGCGGCGACGTCCAGAAGTAGAAGACGTTCGTCATGAGGGGCGGCCCCACGAGCCCCGAGAGGCTCGAGACGAGGCTCAGGGCGCCCTGCAGCAGGCCCTGCTCCGCCGTGCCGACGTGCTTGGAGAGGATGCCGGCGAGGGCGGGGGAGGCGACGGCGCCGCAGGAGCCGATGGAGAGGGCGGCGAGCATGGCCCAGCCGCGCCAGCTGATGCCGTAGACCAGGTGCGCGAGGCCCAGCAGCGAGAGCCCGACGACGACGGCGCGGCGCTCGCCCAGCGCCCGCATCGCCACGCGCACGGTGACGCCCTGGTTCACCGCGGCGAGCACGCCCAGGTAGGAGTAGATGTACCCCAGCAGCTGCGCCGTCCACCCGAACCGCAGCGTCCCGTAGAACACGAACGTGCTCTGGATGTCGCTGTCTGCGCCCCGCCCGCGGCTTCGCTCAGCGGGGGAGAGAGGGAAGGGGGGATGGAAGGGGAGGGGGCACCGGCGATGCCGTAGAGGACGTAGATGGTGGTGAGCTGGCGCACGACGGGGTCCTTGAAGAGGAAGCGCAGCGCCCCCACGGGGCTGATCTGCGCCCCGCGGCGTCAGCTCAGCGGGGGGCGGGGCGGGGCGGGGCGGGGGCGGGCCTTGATCCAGGAGAAGGAGCTCCTGGAGTCCTTGGAGAGGGACTCCGGGATGAAGACGAGGCAGAAGAGGAAGTTGAGGAGGTAGAGCCCGAACGCCACCGCGAAGGGCGGCACCAGGCTCTCGTGCCCCAGCCTGCCGTTTTGTCTCGCGCCTCAGCCCCCGGCGCACCCTGGCCGCAGGTAGGCGGCGGCGGGAAGCGCGCACCAGCCTCCGACGAAGGGCCCCACGATGTACCCGACGCCTGGCGGGCGGGCTCGGATCGGGCGGGCAGCGGCGGGAGAGCGGGCGGGCGGGCACCGAGGGAGGCGCCGAGGGCGCCGAAGCTCGTGGAGCGCGTCTCGTGCGACGTGAGGTCAGCCGACGACGCCAGCATCACCACGAAGAAGTTGAGGGTCACGCTCGACAGGACCCTGCACGCCCGCGAGTTCGAAGTGGTTCGGCGGCGCGTGCGGGAGAAGACACGCGGCCGCGGGGCTGACCTGGCGAGGAAAAGCGTGTAGATGTCCTTCCATATTGCGGCCAGGATCATCAGCCCTGCGGACATACTGCAGGGCGCGTGTCAAAGAGTCGTTGCGGCGCACGACGACCCGCAGGCCGCGAGGCGGCGCGTGCACCAGTATCCGAGCAGCAAAGTGACGAAGACCGGCCTGCACGCATGCACACGTTCAGGCGCAGGCCGATGCACGCTCGGGAGACGGACCGCCGCCCGAAGCAGTCAGAGAGAGCCCCGAAGAGTGTCGAGCCGGCAAACACGTTCAGGACGTTGCTTACTGCGCAGAGAGGACAAGCGTGTGAGTAACAAACTGAAGGGCACAGGTACGCGGCGCTCCGCGCGCTGCTGGCGTGCACCAAAGTCCATCGCCCCAGAAACCTGAGCACTCCGCCCCCTGCGCACGCAAGGCTTCAGGACCCTCCGGCAAATGCACCAGAGCTCACGTACTTGTCTCCGCCCATCAGCTCCATGAGCAGCAGGGGCGAGACGGGTGAAGTGATGCCCAGCGTGAATCCTAGCAGCACGCATGAGGAGAGGAGCAGTGCGCGGGCCCTGGATCGTCCCTCCGGTGTGGCTACGTCTATGACCGCCATCGTCGCTCACTGCGCCTGCACCTCGCTCCCTTTTGTAAGGAGTTCAAGGCAGCAGACGTTGTACCCCGCCTGCACTGCCTCAGTGCCTCGCGGCTCCCGCGGCCCGCACGGCGCCTCTCTCGACCGCAGCGCGCTCTAGAGGCCTCGTTGAACGGGATCCCGCGCTCCGCGACCCGGCGGGGTGCGGAGCACGATGGACGCAGCGGACGCCGCCGCCTTGAAGCTTCGGAAGGAAGCCTTCGTGCACGGTCTCTCCGGTACGAGCACGGCCGAGGTTCTCCTCGTGTCCAGCGTCGCGCCGGTGCGCGCGCAATTTGATCCGGCACCGGCGCTCCTGAGCCGGCGCGCAGGCGGCGCTGTTCGCCCGGACGGCAATCCTCCATGCGCTCGAGCGACCTGAAACCGCTGGGCTCGGTGCGGCGGCGCTGTTCGCCGTCGACTTCATCACCCTCGTCCTCCCCGTCGTCCTCAGCTTCACGTGGACGCACCTGACGCCGGCGATTTTGGCTACATGCGTCACAGTCGGCGCGTCGCTCGTCTACGTGTGCGAGCGGTGCGCGCGGCCGGGGCGCGCGGGTGCTTTCGAACCGCGGCGAGCATCGCCCGCGGCCGCAGGCTCCTGGGCCGCACTGTCGTGGGCATCGACGAGGTGGACATGAACGCCTCGCGCAGACCCGTCGTCTCGTCGTTCCGCGGTGCGCGAGCCGACCGCGCGCGGCGTGCTGCTCCAGCCGCTCGGCGCTCACCGCGGCCGCCGGCGCATCCGCGGCGGCAGGCTTCCTGCTCCTCATGACGGGCGTGGCGATCCTGGCGGTGGACTTCCCCGTCTTCCCGCGCCGCTTCGCCAAGACCGAGACCTTCGGCGTCTCGCTGGTGCCCGCCGCCCGCGACGCCGCGCGCCTCCCGAGCGGCCGGGCGAGCGCGGGGGCGGGCAGATGGACGCCGGCGTAGGGGGCTTCGTCGTGGCGAACGCCCTCTCGTGCCCGGAGGCGCGCGAGGGGCTCCGCGACCACAGCTCCTCGGGCGCGCCCCGCAGCAGGGACCGCGCCGCCGCGCCCCCCGCGGGGCCGCCCCGCCGGGGACATCCGCTGGCGCAAGCGGCGGCGGGAGCCCGGGGCGGTGGCGCGGCGGCTGGCGGCGGCGTGGCGCTCGGCGCTGCCGCTGCTCGCCCTCGGCGCCGCCCGCCTCCTCTCCGTCAAGGCCTCCAACTACCAGGTCCTCCGGCCCCCCGCCCCGCCCCGCCCGCCGGCCCGCGCGTGCCCCCCTGAGGCGGCGCAGGAGCACGTGAGCGAGTACGGCGTCCACTGGAACTTCTTCTTCACCCTCGCCGCTGTCTGCCTCCTCGCCGCCGCCTTCGACACCGACGCCCCGCTCGCCCCCTACGCCGCCACGGGCCTCGCGGCGGGGTACCAGTACACCCTCAGCAGGGCCGGCCTCGAGGCGTACGTCCTCGACGCGCCCCGCGTCGACCTCCTCTCCGCCAACCGCGAGGGCCTCTTCAGCACCGCCGGTCCGCCCCGCGCCCCGCCCTCGTCTGCTCCCCCCCACCCATCACCCCCGGCGCCTGGCAGGGTACCTGGCGATCTACCTGGCGGCGGTGCGGCTCGGGTACGAGCTGATGAAGCCGCGGGTGGCGGGGGCGTGGCGGCGGCTGCCGCTCCTCCTCGCGGGGGCGGGGGCGCTCCTCTTCGGGGCCGTCGCCGCGTGCGACGCCGCCGGCCTGCCCGTCTCCCGCCGCCTCGCCAACGCCCCCTACGCCCTCTGGGTCCTCGCCTACTCGGCCTCCCTCCTCGCGCCGCTCCTCGCCGTGCACGCGCTCCTCCTCCCCGCCCCCTCCGACCGCGCCCGCCGCTCCCTCCTCGAGGCCCTCAACCGCAACGCCCTCCCCGCCTTCCTCCTCGCGCGCCCCCGTACCCCGCGCGCCTCCCCGTACCCCCGCGTGACGCCCCCGCAGGCGAACGTGCTCACGGGGGCGACGAACAAGGCGGTGGCCACGCTGGAGACCCCCGACGCGCCCGCCCTCGCCATCCTCCTCGCCTACCAGGTCCCCGCCGCGTACCCCCCGCCCCGCCCTGCCCCCCTGGGGTGCGAGACCGCCGGCAGGCCGCCGTCTCCCTCCCCATCGCCGCCCTCCACGCCCGCTCCGTTTCCCTCAAGTTCTGGTAGCCCCCGCCCGCGGCCGGCCGCCCCGCCCGCGCCCGCCCACCGGGCTCCGCGGCTGCTCGCTGCTCTTGTTCCTATGGTGCTCGCTGCCTCTGCAAGCTCTCTGCTGCACTAGCCTGTCTGCCTGGCTGCCTGCACTAGCGGGGGCGCGCGCAGGGCGGGCTAGCGCTCCCAGTCGTCGTCGATCTCGCAGACGACGTGGTCGATGACGACCGTCACGCCCGAGTCGTCGCTCCCCGCCTCGCTCCCCGCCTCCTCCCCGCCCCCGTCCCCGTCCGACACGTCCATCCCGTCCGCACCCGCCGGCGGCCCCTCGGGCGGGGGCGGCGGCGGCTCCGGGTCGGGGGGCGCCCCCGCGGAGGCGGAGGGGGCGTCGGGGGGGTCGGGGGAGATGGGCCGGGGCCGGGGCGAGGCCGGCGGGCTGGACTCCCCCGCCTCGCTCCCGCCCTCGCTGCCGACGCTGATGCTGCCCTCCAGCTCCCAGTCCTCCTCCTCCTCCATCGCCCGCACGTCCGGCGCCGTCTTGAACACCGCCGGCGCCCCCCGCGCCGCCGCCGCTGCCGGCGCCCCCGCAGCTGCCGCCGGCGCCTCCCTCCGCTCGCCCTCCTCCTCCTCCTCCTCCTCCTCCACCGGCGGCGCGTCCGGGAGGTGCTCCAAGGGCGGGACCGGGGGCGGCGCTCGGAAAAAGGCCGCAACTGGGGCCGGGGCGGGGGCCGGGGCCGGGGGCGGCTCCGGGGCCTCCTCTCCGGCCGGCCGCAGGAACGAGGCGCGCACCTCGAACGCGCTCTCCCCCGGCTGCCGGACAGGCCGCGCAGGCCCCGCCGCGTCAGCAGCGCGCCAAGGAGAAGCGAAGGGCAGGGAGGGGCGGGGCGCACGAGGGGGCGGGCGTCGGGGGGCGCGATCTCGAGGACGCCGGCGGCGCGGCACTCGGCGGCGGTGAGGACGATGCGCTCGGGGGGCCCGGGCCGGGGCCGCCCCCGGGCGGGGCCTGGCGTCGACGAGGGCGAGGAAGGCGGTGGCCGCGGCGGCGGCGGCGCCCGAGTCGAGGCGGGGGACGGGCCGCAGGGCCACCGCGAGCGCCCCTCGCACGCCTCCCGCAGCTCGTAGAAGCGCAGGTGCACCCGCACGCCCGCGTCCCCTGCGCCCCGCTCCCCTCAGCCCGCCGCGGGCTGGGGCGGGCGGGGAGGGGGCCGCACGGGTCGAGCAGGCCGGCAGATGCTGGCCCGTGCGCGGGGCCTCCACCAGCGTGACCTGCGCGGGCGCCCGGCCGCCTCAGACCGCGCCGGCGGGCCGGCGGTCGGGGCCGGGGGCGGGGGGTTCGGGGCGGGCCTCTGCGAAGTAGAAGGGGCTGGCGGGCGTGCCGGCGCCGAAGCGGTAGAGGCGGCCCTTGGCGAGCTTGACGTGGCCCGGGGCGAGGGGGCGAGGCAGGGGAGGTCGGGGAGGCGCCGCCGGGGGGCCGCCGCCGCCCCGCGCCCCCGAGGAGGAGCCGACCGAGCGCGCGTCCTCCTCGTCGCTCCCCCCGGGGCTCCGCGCCCGCTCCCGCGCCCGGCCCCGGCTCGAGGGGGGCGAGGAGGGCGAGGGCGGGGAGGCCCGCCGCCCCGAGGAGGAGGAGGAGGAGGCCGGGACCGGGGCCGGCGGGCTGGTGGCCTGGGGGGAGGAGTGGGGGGCGGGGGCGGCGAGGTCCCCCGCGGGGGCGGCGCCGGCGAGGGAGCCGAGGGCGCCGAGGACGGCCTGGAGCTGCCCCGCCTGGGGGCCCCCAGCGCCGCCGCCAGCGCCGCCGCGCCCAGCGGGAGCGAGGCGGACGAGGAGGAGGCGGGGGAGCCGGCGGGGACGGCCCGCGGGGCCAGGAACTGGTTCACGAGGATGGCTGGGTTCTTCGAGGCCTGCGGCGCGTCAGGCCGGCCGGTGCGGACGGGCGGGCGGGCGGGCGGGGGGCGCGCCTCGGTGAGGAGATTGGCCGCCCGGATGATCTCGGTGCGCACGACGCTGTCGCTGCCGGCCCGACCTCGTCGGCGGCGGCGGGCGGGGGCGGGGGGCGGGGCGGACCTGGGCACGCATGCGATGGCGGGCTCGGGGGGGATGCGGGTGACAGCGGCGAGGGCGGCCGCGATGCGCGAGTCCGGGGGCACCGCCCGCGCCGCCTCCGCCTCGGGGTTCTCCACCGTGAGCCACCCGCTGCGCATGCGCCGGGGCGCTCAGCTGGAGAGGCGCGCGCCCCGCCCCGGCGCGGGGCGGCGTGGGGTCGCTCACCGGAGGCCCTGGCGGCGGAGGATGCCCTTGCGGGCGGTGGCGGCGTGGGAGCCGCCCTCGGGGAGGCCCGAGTAGGCGTTGAAGAAGCCCCGCAGCACCTCGAACATCGATGTCGTCGTCATCTCCTCCGGCCGCCGCGACTGCACCCGCCCCCGGGCCCCGCCCCGCCTCAGAACCCGGGCCGGGCGGGGCGCGGGGCGCGGGGGTGCGCGCACCACGAGGAAGGCGACGGCGAGGACGGACCAGGCGTAGGAGGGGATCCCATCCGGCCCGTCCGGCACCGCCCGTCGCCACCGCCACAGCTTCAGGATGCGCGTCAGCGGGATCTGCAGCCGGGGCCGGCGTCAGCGGCGGGGGCGGGGGCGAGGGGGCGGGGAGGGGGCGGGGGCGGGCCAGCTCGGGGAGGCGCTCGGTGAAGCGGGCGAGGAGGCGGGTGGAGCGGAGGCAGGCGGGGGCGTTGAAGAGGACGTTGCAGACCACGCCGGGGGGCGCCGCCACGCGCAGCATCGGGCCCCACAGCGTCTGCAGCGTCGACACCGTGCCCACCGCCGCCGCCGCCACCCGCGGGAGCACCAGCCCCATCAGCCGCGCCGCGTCCGGCTCCTGCAGCGCCCGCCCCCCGCCCGCCCCTCGGCCGGCCGCGCGGGGCGCGCGGGGCGGGGGAGGCGGGGCGGGCGCGGGGGCGCACCTTGGGGTCGGAGACGTGCACGTTCACGTCGCTGGCGAGCACGTCCGTGCCCGTCACCACGCTCCCGAACAGCGCCGCCTGCCCCCGCCGAGTCGGACCGGCGGCGGGGGTGGCGGGGAGGGGGCGGGGGCGGGGGAGGGGCGGACCTGGGCGGAGGGGGAGGCGCCCTCGACGGCGTCGACGATGCGCTGGACGTACTGCTGCCGCAGGGCGCAGACGCGGTCCGACGGCTTCACCTCCAGCACCGCCCGGTAGAGCACGTTGTCCTGGTACCCGAAGAGCGACGGCCGCAGCGGCGACGGGTACGGGATCTGCTCCTCCGCCAGCTGCGGGCTGAGCGAGCCCTCCAGCAGCCACTCCACGCGCATGTCCGCGAAGCCGCGGAGGCGCGGGAAGAACGGGAGGCTTGGCGCCGCCGTCCGGCCCGCGCCCCCGGCGGCCCCCCAGGAGCCCGACACGAGCTGCATGCCTTGGCGCGCGTACGGGAAGGTCGAGGGCGCCGTGGCGGCGGCGGCGCCGGCCTGTGCGCGCCCGACGCCGTGGCGCTCGCGCGCGTGCTGGCACGCGCGCACCAGCGCCGCCGAGAGCGCCGCGTGGATCGCCCGCTCCTCCGACTCCAGTGTGCTCTCCGCGAAGGGCGGGTTGTCCCCCACCGAGACGAAGGCGCGGAACTGGCCGCCCGCGGACGGCTCGGCGTGGATCTTGGGCTTGCCGAATCCCATCGCGAGACAGAGCCTGTCCAGGGCCGTCTGCACGTCCCGCATGCTCGAGCTCGCGCTCGAGACGGTCTGGAACGCAAGCTCGAACGCCGCCTCAATCGCCGCCATCTGCTGCTGGCCGAGCCCGGCGAGCGAGCTCGAGGGACCGCCCTGCACGACAGCGCTCGCCCTCGACGCGACGAGCGGCTGCAGGATGGCCGCAAGGCTCGCCCCTGCGTCGGCCGCGCTGCGGGACTGCTGCTGCTGCTGCTGCTGCGCGCTCGCGGCCAGCAGCGAGGTGAGGAGCTGCACGGCGCCGGGCGAGCTCGCGCCCTGCTGCGTTTGCTGCTGTCGTTGTGCATAGAGCGACTGTTCTTGTCTCTGGTTCGCTTGCGTCTGAGCTGCGGCCCATTGCTGGAGGGCTGTCGTTGCGGTCCCGTTTGCCGAGGTCGCGTCCCCTAACCCACCGCCAGTGGCATACGGGGATGCGCTTTGAGAGGCCTTGCTGCCCGCTTGCGACGCTTGCTCGTCGCTGGGAAGCTGCGAGACGATCCGCAGGATCTCCAGCAGGTCTTGCTGCGGTATGCTCGTCGATGCTCCCGCTGCTCCGTCGGCCATCGCCGCGCTGGGCCCTCTGCGCGCGCACAAGGCCTTCAGCTCACGTGCGGCGTTGGTCGCAAGCGGCCGGACACGCTGCGCGAGTCGCACCACACAAGGGCCCTTCACTGCGTGTGTCGGTTCTGTCCCGTAAGGGCTCTCGCGGGCCCGCGGATACCGCGTGCCTGAAGCATCGCGGAATATGTGCTCAGCCTCGGCGACTTGGGCGAGTGTACCCAGGTCGCCCCCAAAACTTTTGATCTGAGTTTGTGTAGTTTGCTTCGTTGTTTGCTGTGCGTTTGTGTAGTTTGCTTCGTTGTTTTTCTCTCGACACTCGCCGCGCTCCCGCAACGCCCCTGAGCACCCGGCGCCAGAATCCCCGAAAACCCCAGGTCCAGGAAAGAGTGAAAAAGAACTTGTCTGCTCTGGTTTGTACAGAAACGCTTACGCAAGCAAGAGGAACGAGAGAGGGAGCGGAAGAAGGAGGATGAGGAGGAGTAGGAGGAGGAGAAGGAGGAGGGGCGGCGGGGCTGGAGCTGCCCCCTCACGAGCTGATGTCCTTGAGGAGGCGGACGAACTCCTCGAGGTTGATCTTGCCGTCGCCGTCCTCGTCCCAGTGGAAGACGATGGAGGCGATCTCCTGCTCGGAGAACTTGGCGCCGGCCGCGGCCGCCGCCGCGCGCATCTCCCGCTTGTCGATGAAGCCGTCCCGGTCCGTGTCGAGCTGCTGGAAGACCCCCGCCGCCTCCGCCGGCATCGCCCCGCCCACTATTGCCCGCAGCCGCTCGAACCACGTGTTCGGCACCGCGTGCGGGAACAGCCGCGGGTTCTGCTCCATGAACCGCAGCGAGTAGTCGTCGGCCTCGAGCAGTTGGAACTGCGGCGCGGGGGCGTGTCAGCGCTCCTGGCCCGGCGCGGGGGGGCGAGGGGGGCCGGGTCACCTTGTGGAAGTGCATGAGGAGCTCGGCGCCGACGGTGAACTGGTGGACCTCGTAGTAGTCCTCGCGGTCGGGGAGCCGCATGCGCATGCGCTCGAGGAACTTCCCGCCGATGATGCCCGAGTTGCGCTTGGGCGGCTCGTAGACGCCGACGGTGTCGTCGGCGAGGTAGTAGGAGACGATGAAGCGGCGGGCTATGTCCTCGGGGGCCGTCGTCACCATGCGCGCCGTGAAGCGCAGGATCTTCCGGTCGTTCTCCATGATCTTCTTGAAGTCCTTCTTCGGCACCTTGGGGATCAGGTAGATGAACGAGCCGAGCGAGTCCTCGTCCGACCCGAACCCGTTGTACGGCGGCCGGTCCATCGTCGGCGGCGCCGGCTCCTCCTCCCGGATGTCCAGCGGCGACCAGTCCGCGATCCCGTACTGCCGCTTGTAGTACTCCCGCGTGAACGGGTCCGCATCGTACCTGCCGGGCGCCCCCTCGTCAGGCACGGGCAGCGGGGCGGGGCGGGGCGGGGCGCGGGCGGACAGGAGGAATGGCCGCTTGAAGACGGTGATGACCTTGCCGACGCCGAGGTCGCGGTCCTTGTAGAAGCCCGTCTGCATGATGCTCTGCCCGGGCACCGAGAACTCGCCTGCGCGGAGGCGGCGTTCGGCGGGCGCCCCGAAGGGCGGGGGCGGGGGCGAGGGCCGGGCCGCACTCTCTCCGGTCTCGTGGGAGACGAGGGCGGTGTCGAGGATCTTGGGGAGCTTCTGCCGGCGGAGCAGCAGGGGGAACGGGTCCCGCCCAGAGTTCGCCTTGTTGACCTCCAGGATCTCGATCGTGTCGTCGGCCAGGTAGTAGTGCAGGATGAAGGAGCGCTTCTCGCCGTACAGCGCGTTGCGGTCGTCCCACACGCAGTAGAAGCGCAGGACCTTGCGGTCGTTCTTCAGGAACTGCTCCAGAGTGTCCTCCCGCAGGATGCCCGCCGCCTTCCCGAGCTTCGCCTCCATAAAGCGCGTCCTGGGCGCGCGCGCCTCAGCAATCCGTCCAGGGCGCGGGGGCGAGGGGCGCGGGGGGCGCACAGGTCGTCGTCCTTGGGCTTCGGCGGGCCGCCCGCGCGGCCCTTGAGCTTCGCGGTCATCACTGTGCGCAGCGTCTGGTACGCGTCGCTGGGCGCCTCCTCCGGCTCGCCGAGCTCAATGCCGAGCTTCTCGTAGAAGCTCTGCCGGGGGCGTCAGCGAACGCCGGCGAAGTCCACTGGGATCGCAAAGCGCCGGCTCACCCTGGTGAAAGGATCGCAGTTGTAGATCCGGAAAGTGCGGCCGTAGAAGGTAACCTCGGTGCCGATGTTCAGGTCCTGCGGCAGGGTTAGCATCCGGTGGGCAGCGGTCTCGGTTTGCCCCTGACCTGGAGAGTGAAGAAGTCGTTCGGGTTGGCCGCCTTAGGCACGCGGTGCCGCTTCAGGAACACGCCCTGAGGGATGCCGCTGTTCTCACGCTTTGGCTCGGCCACATGGATCGAGTCGTCCTCCAGGTAGTAGTAGATCACACAGAGCCGAACGCGGTATGTCTCCGTGTTGCTCTCGTGCACAGATTCCTTGAAATAAGCATCGAAGCGAAGGACCTGCGTGGGTGCTATATCAGGCTCAAGGGAGACGCCGGAAGCTCAGCCGCCGCACCTTGCGGTCAAACGCCACCCATGCAGGAAGAGCTGGTGCATCGTCTTCGATGCTCGCTTGCCTTGCGAGGGTCGAGGCTAGGGACTGGGCGGTGGCTGTAAGCCGAGAGCTGGGCTGGAAGCCTGGCTTCGGCACTCCGCCAATTGCAGGCTTCTCGTCCTGTACTGTGCGCATCTGCGCCTTGAAGTCGAATGCATGGGACTTCTTGAAGTTGGTAACCTGCGAGGTGGAAGACAGTCGCCGAATTAGCCAGCTACACTCAAACGCAGGAGGAGCGAAGCCAAGCTCTACAGGTACAAGCTATACAGCCTGCGGCACTGTGGTGGCTCCGCCTCACCGTGGGATCCACGTAGGTGTTGCCGGGGAGGAAGGGAATGCCCGGGATCTTCTTCGGGCTGCCCGTTGCCATGCTGGCGACGCTAGCGAGCTGCTATGCAAGCTGCCGGGGCGCTGATCTGCTTAGCGCTGAGTTGCTTCCTTGAGGCTTCGGATGTTAAATTAGCCAAGAGTTGTGTACCCGAGGCTACCAATTAGACTGTACCCTTCCGGTGGCAGGATTCGGCGCATCGGTTCCTCTGTGCGCCGGTTACGGTCGCAATGCTTGGCAGGTTTGCGAACGCGCTCGGCTGGCTGCGTCCCCGCAAGCGCCAACGCGTGGAAGACCGGGAGCCCGCAGCAGCGACGCCTCCACCCGGCAGCCCGCTCGACGCCCTCGAGCTCCCGGACGCGGTACTGCGGCGCGTGTGCCTCGAGGTGGGTGCGCAGCATGTGCAGGCTTTGTACGGCGTCAGCAGGCGGTTCCGCCGCATCCTCGCCGAGACGTCCTGGCCGGTCCTCCGGCTCGAGCTGGCCATCGGCACGGGGCGCGCCAAACACGAGCAGACGCAGCGCGACCCCGCGCATGCCGGAGACGCCGTCCGCGCTCTTGCCGCATGGGCCGAGCGGTTTAGGCGCGGGAGCGTGCGTTCCGCCGCCCGCATCGAGATCTGCATCTGCCTCCCCGCTGGAGCCCCGCATGTGCTCGAAGACGAAGCGCGCGCGCGCCGCGTCTCGCCGCTTGACGCCCGCGCAGGAGTCCGCTGCCCGCCTACGCGCGGATCTGGCCCTGGCGTACGGCGGCATCGCGGGGCTCTGGTCGGCGGCGTGCGAGCGCGCCGCCGCGGCGCCCTCGGAGCTGGCGGTCGTCGTGGAGGGCGGCGGCGCCGCCGCCGCGCCGGCGCCGACGCCGGCGGCCTTTGGCTTCGAGTCGGTGCTGGTGGAGGCGGCGGGGCTCCACCCCGGGGGCACCCTGGCCGAGCTCGCCGTCGACTCCGACGAGGCCTTCGTACCCCTCTCGCCCTCGCCCGTCGCCCTCAGCCCCGCCGCGCTCTCCAGCGCCCTCCGCCGGCACGCCGCCAGCCTCAGGATGCTCGCCCTGCCCCTGCAGGGCTTCCTCACGGAGGCGCACGCCGCCGGCCTGGCGGCGGCCGCGCCGGGGCTGGCGCAGCTCACAGTCTCCCTCCCGCCGGACGCCAGCGAGGCTGCCGCCTGCGCCGCCGCCCTCTCCGCCCTCCCCGCCCTCTGTTCCCTGCGCCTTCGCTGGCCGCCCCGCCCGCCGCCCGCCGCCCACGGCCCCGACCTCGCCCCAGCCCTCCGCGCCCTCGCCGCGGGGCCCGCCGCCGCCTCCCTCCGCAGCCTCTACCTCGGCCGTCCGCCCTTGCCCCCGCAACTAGCCCATCCGCCCCTTCTCAACGGCCCTGCAGGCTGCGGGCCGCTGTCGCCGGCGGGAATCGCCGCCCTTCAGGGCATTCCCGGCCTCGAGGAGCTCACCCTCGCGGTGCACCCGCCACTGCGCCCGCTCGGGTCCGACCAGCCGAGTCGCCGCGGCAGGTCGACGCGACGAGCGCGGCGGGCGCGGCGGGGCTCGCCGCCCTCGCGGCCCTGCGCGAGCTCTACGTGCGCGTCGAGATCTCCCCCGCAGACGACGGCGGCGTCGCCTGCCGCGCCCTCGCGGCCGCCTTGGCGGCCTCGGCCTCGGGCGGCGGCTGCGGGCGGCGGGTGTGCAGGTGGCGCCAGCGGGGGGCGAGCCGGCGGTGCGAGCGCTGCGGGCGGGCCCGCGGGCCCTCGACGAGGCAGCCCTCGCCGCCCTCCTTGCCGCCTGCGCCCTCTCCCTCGCCTTTCTCGAGTGCGCGCCACGCCCCTCGAGCTCTCTCGGTGCGCCCCGACGGGGGGCGGGGGCAGCGTGAACGTGTACGTGGAGCGGGCGCCGTCGGAGGCGCTGCTGGAGTGCCTCGCCGGCTGCCCCCGCCTCCGCTCCCTCGTCCTCCGCCACTTCACCCGCTCCGCCGTCCGCCTCGTCCCTTACAGGCGCCCGCCCTCGCCCGCCCCCGCCCTTCCCCCTCTCACCCCTCTCCAGCCTTCAACCGGCGGCGGCGCTGGCGGGGCGGGCGGCGGTGCGCGTGCTGGTCTTCGTCCCCGAGGAGTGCGGGCCGGCGCTCCCCCCCATCTGCTCCGCCCTCCTCGACGAATGGCTCCCCGACCGCGCCTGCTGCTACTCCGACGAGTGCCCCCCGCCCTCCTAGAGTCGATCTCGAGCCCAATGTGAGTCACCTACTCGGTGGCTGAGCGGCCGCACGATGCATTCGCGGTTCGGTTCAAATCGGTGAACATATCTGCCTGCCTTTTATCTCTTCGGGGCGCGGGGCGGCGGGGCCGGGGCGGGGCCTCAGAAGAAGCCGCCGTGCTGGACGCCGACGTCGACGAGGAGCTCGTAGAGGACGCGGCCCTTGCCCTTGTCCTCGTACAGCGCGATCCGCTGCACGTTCGGCGCCCCCGGCGGCGGCCGGAAGCCCGGGGGGGCCCCCGGGGGGGCCTGGCCGGCGGCGAGGGCGCCGAGGAAGAGGGCGGAGCTGGAGATGTAGTCGTCCTTGACGCCGTGGTCCTGGTCGAGCAGCACGAAGCGCACCACCGCTGCGGGCGGAGCGGGGCAGGGCTCGGCGGCGCGCGCGCTCGGCATGCGGGCGAAGGGGCACCGTATTCGAGGCTGGGGACGTCGA
Organism: Cyanophora paradoxa; assembly: GCA_004431415.1. Classification (NCBI taxonomy): domain Eukaryota; class Glaucocystophyceae; order Cyanophorales; family Cyanophoraceae; genus Cyanophora; species Cyanophora paradoxa. The sequence goes on from QPMI01000662.1 coordinate 111,871, forward strand.
AGTCGAGGAGCTCGTTCCAGACGGGGTTGCGGAGCTCGTTCCAGATGGTCTTGGTGTTCTTGGCGACCATCGAGGAGGTGGCGCGGGCGCCGTCGTCGGCGAGGTAGTAGATCTGCACCGCCACGTACAGGTCGTCCGCGTCCCGGTTCACCACCTGCGCAGCAGCCCCGCGTCGGCGTGCTGCCTCCCCGCGGGGCCCCAGCGCCCCACCCGCCGGGCGGGACCTTGTTCATGTCGTTCATGGAGATCTTGGAGGAGGCGACCTGCCGCGCCTCCAGCACCCGCAGCGCCACCCGCGCCCGCCCCGGCGCCCCGGGCCCCAGCGACGCCCGCCCCATCCCCGCCGGCCGCGCCGCCAGCGTGCCCCCGCCCTGCCGCAGGTGCGGCGGCTTGAGCACGAAGCCGCAGGATCCTCCCTTGGCGAACAGGGCCTGCGGGGGGGGCGCGGCCGGCTCAGCCGGGCCCCGCGGGCGCCGGGGGCGGGGCGGCGGGGGTCCGGCTCGCCTCCTGGATCTCGGTCGCCTTGCCGGCGCGCTGCATGTTGAGCGCCACCAGCGAGCAGCCGCTCGCCCAGAATGGCCAGGGGTCGAAGTTCTAGGTGGGCCCGCGGGTGAGTCGACGCGGTAGCCGCAGGGGAAGATGCGGTGGCCGCGGGGTACCTTGGAGTCGATGCGGTGGCCGCCGGGGAAGACTCGGGTGAGGGCGTAGCGGTTGGCCTCCACCAAGCGCTGCCCGGCGTTCGTGTCCACGCCGCACGCCATGCACGCCAGCAGCGCGTTCGGCGGGCTGATCATCTTCAGCACCTCCCCCTCGCTCGCGTTCCACACCGTGTCCGCCCGCCGCCCCTCCGCCGCCGCCGGCGGGCCCGAGCTTCGCTCCTTCCACTGCGCGGCGGGGGCGGGGGCGGGCCTCGGCGCCGGCGCGCGCGGGGGCCGCTCGGGCCGGGGGGCGGCCGCACGAGGAAGACGAGGTTGTCGAGGGCGGGGCACTGGTCCGCGGGGTTCGGCTTGTCCATCATGATGATCACGCGCCGGCGGAGCTGGTTGGGCGAGGGCAGCGGGCCTCGCTGCATGTGCGGCGGCAGCGGCGGGGCCAGCGCGCTCCCGAAGACCTCGTACAGGTCCCTGCGGGGTACAGGCTCGCCGCCCGAGCCGCGACGAGAGGGGCGGAGCCGGGCCGAGCCGAGGGCGCGCGCGGGGCGCACCGGGCCATGATGTTCCGCACTTCGGCAGAGCAGTGGTTCTCGAGGTCCAGGATGATGGGGAAGTCGTTGTTCGCCCAGGCGCTGCGCGCGTGGGTCGGCGCCGCTCAGCCCCGCGCGGCGCGCTGCACTCACTGGACGGCGATGGTCTCCAGCACGCGCTTGAAACCCAGCCGCGAGACGAGCGTGTGTCCTGCACGCCGAGAGACGCGTGAGGCGAACTCGCCGCGCGTCGGTTGGGGCGGCGGACGGACCGTGGTAGACGACGGCGTCAGTCTCCTTCTCGCTCATGACGTTCGCGAAGTCCAGCCGCTGCGCGCCGTGGTTCGGGTCCCACACGTCCATCTCCAGGCACCTGTCGAGCGCCCAAGGCCGGCCAGCGGTGAGTTTGGAGTGAAGGGCTGAGCACGGTGCAACTTTGCTGGCGGAGCGGACCGGCAGCCCATACGGAGCGCTTCGGCATAGGCGGCGAGAGATGCGTCGCCAGCGAGCTGGCTCTCGGTCGCTGCGGCGGGACGGCCAGTCGGTAACTTGGCGGGCAGTTTGGCGGTCTAGCCAGGAGTCGCGTTTATACGGATGAAATAGTCTCGAACCCATGTAGGTATTGTGACTCGTCGAGATAAAATAGTCGCTCAGCGGGAAGTCGTACGCGGGGTCGGCCGGCGGCGGGCGCGGCGGCTGCTGGACGTGGCCCTGCATACCCAACGCCGCCTGGCCATGGGCCATGCCAGGATGCTCGTTCGACTGCTGATTTCCCATCCGGATGCAGTTTCCGTTTGGCACGGCAACCGAACTGCCTGTACCCGCCACCAGTAACTGCCGTACCCGCGCCAGCTGTGCAAACTCAGAGCAGTGGTGCGGTGTTGCGAGCTGCCACAGCTGCTGACATATTGCTTGAACACGATGGCTAGCGATGCCAGCGACGAGGAGGTGTTCGACCTCGCGGACGCGCGAGAGAGCATGTTGCGGGCGCACAGGAGGGAGCTCGAACGTGCCCAGTGGGTTCGACGCTTTCAGCTTCTTCTTTTCGATTCGACTCGGCCTCGCCCTAACTGCCCCCAGCCCCTCGCACAGGATCTGGGCGGCGCCCCGAAGAAAAAGGCGACCCGGCGCAAGCGTTCGGACGGAGACGAAGATTACGATCCGCGTGAGGAGTCGAAAGAATCCAAACCCTCCCGCCGCAGCGCTCGCTTGGTCGGAAAGGTGCGCCCCCGCGTGCTCCCGCCAAAACCGCGACGGCCAGCATCGAGTGCTCACGCAGCCCGCCGAGGATCCTGGCTCCGACGGATCTGATATCGATGCGGACTCCGACAATGGACGCGAACGGCGGCGCCGGCCGCGGCGGGCGGGCAGCGCGAAGAAGATCAATGTTCAGAAAGATTACATCTTCCCGGTTGACAAGCTCGGGAGCTGCCGCGCGGCCCCGAAAGAAGGTGCGTACTGTAGGCTCCGCAGCATACGCGATATCGCCGCAGAGGACTCAGCGGAACGCAGAGCTTCTCGTCAACCAGGAGATGAAGAGGAAGCGCGGGCTGTACGATAAGGAGAACGGCGTGACGTGCGCGCTGCGCGCCCCACCCGTTCCCCCGGAGCCCGCTCACCCTCGTGCGCGCGCAGGTGCCACCAGTGCCGGCAGAAGACGAGCGACAAGAAGACGGAGTGCTCGGGCAAGGAGTGCCGGAAGACGGAGAAGGGTCACTTTTGCGCGAAGTGCCTGTACGACCGCTACGGCGAGAGCATCGAGGAGGTGTGGGCCAACCCCAAGTGGACCTGCCCCGTCTGTGCGTCGCGCCCGTCGCCGCGCCCCGCCGCATCCCGCGGGTCGCGCTGACGGTCCCCGCCCTTGCCGCGCAGGCCGCGGCTTCTGCAACTGCTCGTTCTGCTGGGTACGGGGGGCTTGGGCGGTGGCGGGGGGGCGGGGCGGGGCTGAGGGGCGGGGCGCAGGCGGAGGCGACGGGGGCGCTGGCGCCGCGTGCGCGGCGGCTGGGGTACCTCTCCGTCGCCCACTACCTGGCCGACCGGCCCGGCCAGCTCGTCAGCGTGCGCCCCCGCCCCGCCCCGGCCCCGGCCGCACCCCGGGCGCCCCCGCCGACCCCGCCCCGCCCCGCGCCCCGCAGATGCCCGACTTCGACCGGAGGAAGCTGATGGCGCCGGGCCGGCAGCCGCCCGCGGTGCTTCCCGAGTCCCTGCGCCCACCCTCCGCCGCCCGCCGACGCCGTGCGCCGCGCAGCGCGAGGAGGCGCAGGCGCTAGCTCCCGCGCAGAGCAGCGCCACGCCGCGGCGCAAGGCGCCGGCACGGCCGGCGAGGGGCCGGCGCCCCGCCAAGCGAGCCCGCGCTGCCCCCGCTGAGGAGGAGGAGGACGAGGAGGAGGAGGACGAGGAGGAGGAGGAGGGCGAGCAGGACGAGGAGGAGGAGGAGGGCGAGGAGGAGAATGAGGAGGAGGCGGAGGAGGAGGCGGAGGAGGACGAGGAGGCTGCGAGGCCGCGGGCTCAGGTGCCGGGCACGGCGCGGAAGGAGAAGGCGGGCAAGGGCGCCTGGCACCGCATCAAGTCGTGGGCCACCTCCAAGATGAGATCCAGGTCCTAAGCTCGGCACCGCGCCGGCCGCGAACAAGCGATCCTCGCAAATCTTGAAGCGAGAGCTCGAGGGGTGGAACACGGAACCGAGATATGATTCGGGGGCCCCACCTCATGATCATGATTGTACATGTGTTGATAATAATTAAATACGTAAAAGGCTCAAAAACAACTCAGCGCGGAACATGCGAATGCGGATTCAGATTTCAAAGCTGCAGGTGATCGTAGTGCTACGGGGATGCATCGGGGGACTGAAATTCATGGCTGCTATGCGAAAAACGGAGTCGATCCCAGGGGGTGCCCTTGCGGGTCATCGTCAAAGCCGGCAGCTAGTGCTGGCTGGGAGGAGCTCGAGCGAAGGACCCGCTACGGGGACCGAGAGCTAGAGCTGGACCGAGGCCGGCCAGGGAGACTAGCGGGGGGCTGAGAAGGCGAGTGCTGTGGCGCGACTAGGCGGGGAGTGAGAGGGGCCAGGCGGGCGGGAGGGGGGCTAGTTGACGGTCTGGTCCATGGTCTCGCCGGGGACGCCGTGGGCCTTGCCCAGGACCTTCGCCGGCACCCCGCACGCCGTCACTGCAGAAGCTACATGAGCCGGCGGCGGGGCGGGAGGGGCGGGGGGCGGGGGGGCGGGACCGTGCGGGGGGATGTCCTTGACGACGACGCTGCCGGCCCCGATCTTGGCCCCGTCCCCGATGCGGATGTTCCCCAGCACCGCCACCCCGGCGGCGAGGAGCACGCCGTTGCCGATCTTCGGGTGCCGGTCCCCGCTCTCCTTCCCCGTGCCCCCCAGCGTCACCCCGTGCAGGATGCTCACGTCGTTCCCCACCACGCTCGTCTCCCCTGCGCCCCGCACCCGTCAGCGGCGGCGCGCTCGGGGGCGGAGGGGGGGCGGGGCGGGGCGGGCCGATGACGACGCCGGTGGCGTGGTCGAGGAGGATGCCGCGCCCGATGCGCGCCGCCGGGTGCACGTCCACGTGGAACACCTCCGAGATCCGGCTCTGCTCGCCACGCGGGGTTCAGGGCGGGGGCGGGGCGGCGGGCAGGCGCGGGGGCGGGCCTGGAGGGCGAGGGCGAGGGGCACGCGGCCGGAGCGCCAGAGGGCGTGGGAGACGCGGTACGCCTGCACCGCCTGCGCGCCCCGGGGGCGTCGGCGGGGGCGCGGGGGCGGGGGGCGGGGGGAAGGCTAGGCCGGGGCACCTGGAAGCCCTTGAAGTAGAGGAGGGCCTGGGAGAAGCCGCGGCACGCCGGGTCCCGCGCCCGCACCGCCTGCCGCGCAGCGTTGGCGGGGCGGGGAGGGGGCCGGGGCGGGGCGGGGCGGGGCGGACGCGGAGGTCGGCGAGGAAGGCCTGGCGGAGGTCGCGGTCGGCGGCGATGACCTCCTTGAAGAGCTCCAGCAGCTGCGTCGAGAGCAGCGTCGGGCTCTGCAGCTTGTTCGCCAGCGTGAACGCCAGGCAGTCCTCCAGGTTCGTGTGCACGAGGATGGCCGAGTAGAGGAACGAGGCGAGGATCGGCTCAGACTGCGCGTCCGCCTTGGCCTCCTGCCTGATCGTGCGCCACAGCGCCAGGTCGCTGTGCATCGGGTCCGTGTCCGCTGTCGTCCCGCTCGAGCTGCTGTCGCTCGCCGCCGGCCCCCGCGCCACCGCCGCCCCTCGCCTGCTCGCCGGGAGGTAGTCTTCCGAGCACAGAACGTGCTCCTCCGACTCCGCCTCATGCGAGGGCGGCCCCGCGTGTGCCGCCTCCACGTGAGTCCGCCGCGGCGCGCGTGCGCTCGCCGTCGCGCGGCTCACGAGCGCCCTCTGGCCCCTGGACCTTGCGAGATCCCCGGATGCTTGCGCCGCAGCGCCCAGCGACGACGGCGCCGGGTGAGCTGGTGACCGGAGCAGGAGTGCAACGCTGGCAGCTGCGCCCAGTCTATGTCCGCACGCGACCTTGCCCTGGATCAGATCATGAAGACGGTGAGCGAGCTGGGCGCCCTGGAGGTGGCCCGCAGAGCGGAGCACGGGCGCTGCCATGTGTCGGTTGAAACGGACGACGCGATAAGCTGTTTCAGGCTGTTCAAATGGGCTCTGGAGGTCGCGTGCGGCAAACAGCCGCCGGCAGGAGAGGATCCCGTGCTGGATCTCTGTGAACAAGTGTACCCCCACCCGCTTGTGCCCCCCACCCTCGAACATCGGCGCGGCGAGATGGACGAAATCGTGCGTGCCACCCGCGCTGCCGGCGCGGCCGCGGCATGCTGAATGCGCGCGACTGCAGGCGGCGCTGCAAAAGCAGCTGGCGGCGGTGCAGCTCACCGAGACCTCCCTGCGCCTTTCGGAGCGCAATGTCGTCGAGATTGTCATGAAGATAATGGAGCTGGGCCTGCTGAAGGGCGTCATCATGACCCAGCAGCGCGAGTATGTCACGCAGCGGCAGCTGGAGCGCGAGATCCTCGACGAGCTGCTCGTCCGCGGAGGTGCGCCCGCGCGGGCCGGCGGCGCGGCGCGCGGGGTCGCGGGCCGAGGGGCGGGGGCGCAGGGCGCGTGAACGTGGTGGAGCTGCAGCCGGCGCTGGGCGTGGACCTCTCGTTCATCCAGGCGCGCTCGGCGGACATTGCCGCCAAGGACGACTCGGTCATGCTCGTCAAGGGCGAGCTCATCGCCAGGTCCGCCCCCCGCCCGCCGCGCGCCGCGGGCAGCGGCGGGCGGTGCGAGCGGGGGCGGGCAGCTACTACCTGGACTCGCTGGCGGAGGAGGTGAACGAGTGGCTGCAGGAGGCGGGGCGCGTGGGCCTCGACGAGGTCTCCGCCCGCTTCACCCTCGACCTCGAGTTCCTCCAGAGCGTCCGCCCCGCCCCGCCCCGCCCCGCCCCGGCCCCGCCGGCACGCGCCGAGGCCGGGCGGCGCAGGTGCTCGTGCCGCGCCTCGGGGTCTCCGTGCAGGGCAAGCTCGACCAGGGCGCCCTCTTCACCCAGGCCCGCCGCCCCCCGCCCCGCCCCGCACCCCGTCCCCTGACCCCCCCGCAGGCCTACCTCGAGCGGCACACCGCGCAGATCCGCGGCCTCTTCTCCGCGATGACCCGGTACCCCCGCCCGCCCCCCGCCCCGCCCCGCCCGAGCGCTGAGGCCGCGCGCCGTGCAGGCCGACGAACGTGGGGGCCCTCATCAAGCAGTACAACTTCAACGAGGGCATCTTCTACAGTGCGCGCGCCCCGTACCCCCCCCGGTCCCGCCGTACCCCCCTCCAACGCAGCGCAGGCGTCCTCCAGAAGCTCCTAGACGAGGGACGCGTCGACGGCCACGTCCGGGTGCGCAGTACCCCCCGGCTCTTCTTTCCCCCCCCTCTTAAAACGGCGGCAGGGGGGCGGGGAGCGGGCGGTGTTCTACCCGGCGCTCTTCACGCGGGTGCAGCAGTCCTCCGTCGAGGACTTCTACAGGCAGAACGACTACATCGGTGCGCCCCGGAGCCTGCCAGCGCCCGCCGCCGGACGCCGGGCCTCGCTGAGGCGGGGGCGGGCAGAGTACAGCCGGCTGGCGAAGCTGGAGATCGGGAACCCGCGGCAGTACATGGAGGGGCGGCACAAGGGCAAGGGCCTCGCCCTCGACACCTGCTTCGTCTCCGACCGCCTCGTCGCCCAGGTTCGCGCCAGTGTTGAGGGGCGCCGGGCGGGGGGCCGGCTGGCTGAGCCGGGGCCCCGCCCCCGGGACGGACAGGTGGACGCGAACCTGGACGAGGCGCTGGCGAGCGGGACCTACCTCGACGTCGCGCCCCTCGTCCCCGCCCCCTTCACCCCCGCCGACACCGCCGCCCTCCTCGAGGCCTGCCCCTCGCTCCAGCGGCGGGGGGCCCCCGCGGTGACCCTCGGCGAGTGCTTCGTCGTGAGCCGGCAGCTGCTGGAGCAGGCCGTGGCGCGCTACGAGGAGCGCCTCCGCAAGCTCAGCGAGACCGTCATCGCCGAGGAGGCCCCCGCGGCTCCCGCCCCGGGGGGGGCCGACGAGGAGGAGGAGGAGCGCTACAGCGACGGCGAGCAGAGCGACGAGGACGGCGGCAAGCTGCGGCCGCCCTCCCGCAAGAACAACCCCTCCCCGAGCGCCCCCGCCGCCCCCGCCGGCAAGAAGGGCGGGCCCTCCAAGACCCCGCCCGCCCCCGCCCCGGCCCCGGCCCCGGCCCCGGGCCCGGCAGCCGGGGCCAAGAAGGGCGGCAAGGGCGGAGCGGCGGCGGCGGCGGCGGCGGACGACGACGAGCCGCTGACGAAGAAGGCGGCGGGCAAGGCGAAGAAAGGCGGGGCGGCGCCGGCGCCGGCCGCGGCCGCCAAGAAGGGCGGCGCGGGGGCAAGAAGGGCGGGCCGGCCGAGACGGGGCCCCTGGCCAAGGCCGAGGCGCGCCGGCCGCCCCGCCGCGCCCCGCCCCGCCTCGCCCGCTGAGGGCAGTGCGGGCGTGCAGGTGGTGAAGGCGCTGCGAGAGTGGTACCCCGAGGCGGACCCCGACATGCTGGCGCTGGTCGCCGGCCACATCAGGCCGGCCCTCCTCGAGGCCCGCCTGCCCCACCTCGCCCCGCCTCGGGCCGCCCTCCCCTGAGCCGCGGGGCCGGCGCAGGCCGAGGCGCGCGTCAAGGCCTCCCTCTTCACCGGCCCCGCCCCCGCCGGCGCGGCCGCCGCCGCCAAGGGCGGGCCCGACGGCGCCGCCGCCCGCAAGCAGGCGCCCCCGCCCGCCCGCCCGCCGTCGCCGCCCCGCCGCGCGTGCTGACGGGCGGGGCAGCGAGAGGCGCTGCGGGAGCGGGCGGCGGCGCTGTACGAGGCGGCGTGGCTCCAGCGGCGCGCCGCCGAGCACCTCGACGGTGCCCCGCCGCCGCCCCACGCCCCGCCGCCCGGGCCCCGCGCTGACGCTCGGGGCGGGGGGCAGAGGCGGGGCGGGAAGCGGTGGAGCGGCACGTGGCGAAGACGACGGGGGCCGAGCTCTACGCGGCGCTCGTCGAGTCGCACGCCGCCGCCCTCGGCCTCCCGCTCCCTGCCCCCGACGCCAAGGCGGGGCCGGCGGGGGCCCTGCCCCCGGGCTTCGCGGGGCAGGTCATGGGCCACCTCTCCAAGAGCATCGCGGGGCCCCTCGCCGCCCTCGCCGACGCCCTCGGGCCCAAGAAGGCCCGCCCGCCCGCCCCTCGAGGGCGCCGCGCTGCCCTCTGACGCCGCGCCGGGCGTGCAGACGCTGGAGGAGGCGCTGGTGGCGGCGGAGGAGGCGCTCGAGGCGAGCCGCGTGCCGGCGAAGCGGCCGGACAAGAAGCGGGAGCGGCAGCTCGTGCACCGGCACAAGGCGGCGCTGGCCGAGGAGCTCGCGGCCGCCGAGGACCCCGCCCTCGCCCTCCACGCCGCCGCCTCCCTCCTCTACAGGTCCCGCCCCCTCCGCCCCGCCCCTTCCGCCCCGAACCCGTCGCGGGCGCTGAGGGCGCACCCGCCAGCTCGTCGTACGGGTGCGCGGTGAACGCGCCGGGGAGGGCCCTCCCCGCGCTGCTCGAAGCCCTGCGCCGCGCCGGCGCGCCGCGCGAGGAGGCCCCGCCGAGGCGGCCGAGAGGGAGCCCAGGCGCGACGACAAGGGCAAGAAGGTCGCCCGCCGCCCGCCGCCCGCCCCGCGCCCGCCCTCACTCGGCGGCAGGCCGGCAAGAAGGGCGGCAAGGGCGGGAGGAGGCGGCGGCGGGGGCGGCGGCGGGGGCGGCGGGGCGGCGGGCCCCGGGGCGCCGGTGGCGGCGGGGCTGCTGGGGGAGCTCGAGGAGGCCCACCGGGCCGTCGTCCGCCTCCTCTCCGCCCGCTTCGGTGGCGCCGCCGGCGGGGCGGGCGGCGGGCGGCCGAGGCGGAGGCGGTGGCGCGGACGCGGGTGGACGCCGTGCGCGCCGCCGCCCTCGCCCTCGCCCGCAGCAGCAAGGGCCCCGCCCCCGACGCCGAGTAGCCGGCCCCGCCCGGATGGCCTCTCGCATTCGATTAATTGGGGGACGATTCATTGAACTTCGGTCTGCCGCCGGACCGTACGAGCCCGGCCATATGCATGCAAAGCTGCATATGCATTTGCGTCGAAGTTGAAACCCGGGAGCATTCATGATCATATGATCAGCGATGATCATGATCACGGTTTACTCAGTTACCCGATCACGAGTACCGTAGTACCTGTTTTGAGGGACTACGGGCACCGGAGCAAGAGCTAGCACTTGCAATATTAATTGAGTTTTTCACGGTTATTCTGGATCGGACATTTAATTTGCTCCGAGGCTCAGCCTAACAAAATATCGGCGCCGGCTAGCGCTAGCTCCAGATAGCCGCGCCCCAAATCGCGATCGTACGAAACATTAGCGGCTCTACTAACACACCGGCAATTTTTTATACACGTGCACTAACTCATTTCCTAATCACGAGTCACTCATCACGATCATGGCAATCGATTGCGGCCAGAAGGCAGGATCCGGGAAAAAGACGCCTTGGGGGCGCCTGCAAGCACCGCGAAGACACAGATTCGAAGGTCAACGCCTTTGAAATTTCTGCCTCTGAACCCGAAGGTCCTGCCACTGTGCATGTCGGAAACATATATGCATCAGAAATATGCCAGCTTTGCTAGTTCTACTATCAGAAACATCTCAGATAACTATAAAGCCAAGGCCAAGGAAAGGTACCAGGCCCGCTCGCTATGCAATTTTTCGGTCTACACAATAACGTCTGCAGCTGGCCATCGATCACGGTATGGTCTGGATCTCAAATGCGAAAAATCATTATAAAATTATGATGAAGCCTAAAGATTGTTAATCAGAAACATCTTGAGCTCAGAATGCGAGAGCCGCCGGGGTTTAGAATTATTTCTACTCTTCGAATTCGAATTCCTGCGCGTGCTCTCCCCCGCCGCCGCCGCCGCCGCCCCCGGGGCTCAGAAGGCGAAGAGGAGGTCGCTGGGGTAGCCGACGCGCTCGAGGTTCGGCACGCAGGTCTGCTTCGGCATGCCCGGGGGGCCGCACATGAAGACCCCCGAGCCGGCCCCCGGCGCCGGCAGCCGCTCCCTGCCCACGCCCCCGCGTCGGAGGAGCGCGACGAGGGGGGCGCGGGGAAGCCGCGGGGGGCGCACCGGAACATGGTCTCGGAGACGGGCCCCTGGCTGAACGTCCACGCCCCCGCCTCGCCCTCCCCAACCTGCCCCGGCTGAGCGGTCCGGATCGAGCGCGCCCTGCGGGGGGTTCCGCGGCCACCTTGTCGACGGTGTGCCAGACGCGGAGGCGGCCGGGGTGCTTGGCGCAGAGCTCGTCGAGCTCGGCCTTCAGCAGGATCTTGTCCGGCGACTGCGCGCGCGCGCCGGCCCCGCCCCGCGCGATCGGCCGAGGAAGACAAGAGCGCAGACGGGGGGAGGAGGGCGGGGGCGCACGCGGGGGGCGTAGAGGAGCCAGGCCTCGGTCTTGTCCTCGGGGTCCGCCAGGATCGCCTTGATCATCTGCCCGCCCCCGGTCCAAGCCGGAGTCAGACGACGCCGGTTTGGCGCGAGCAGAGTACGGGGCGGGGGCGGCGGACCGCGAACATGGGGGCGATGCCGGTGCCGCCGGCGACGAGGCCGACGCGGTCGAGGTGCAGGTGCCGCCCCTCGATCTCGAACTCCCCTGCGCATGCGCCCCGGCCCGTCAGACCCTACTTTCGCCAGGAGGAGGAGCGGGCAGACCGCGGCCGCGGTAGACGATGTCACCCGAGGCTCCCTTGACGAGGATCGTGTCTCCGACCTGCGCACGCGCCCGGCGCTCAGAACTCGGAGGGAATTCCAAGGCTTTCTTTGATTTAATTTCGGGGGCGGGCGGCGGCTGCCTTCATGGCGTCGAGGTGCGTGGTCATGAGGCCGCCGTTGGGGAAACGGGGGTCCTCGTTCTTGAGGTAGACCTGCCACGCAAGTCCTCAGAGAGAGGCGAAATTGATGACAAGAGGTGGAGAAGAGGGCACCCGGACGGCGAGGTCGAAATAGCCCCGGACCTCGTTGCCCGTGATCGGCGTGTATCTGCGCGCGCGGCGTCAGGTCGCAGGTTCGACGGGTTCATTTCCGATCGCGGAAGTCAATGGCGGACATGCGGGAGACGTGGGCGCCGCCGGGGCCAATGGGGGCGGAGAGGGAGAGGTGCCAGCCAACGCGGAGGCCCAGCACGTGCTCCGGCGTCTTCAGCCCGAACCGGTACCTTCGGGATGCGAGGGCTCAGGGCGGAGCGGGGCGAACTCGAGCGGGGCGGGGGCGGGGGCACCGGCGGCCGTCGTTGGAGAGGACCTCCCGCTCGAGCAGCGTCACCGTGATCGGCCCGCGCCCGTCCTGCCCGCCCCGCGCCCCGCCCTCAGCGGGGGAGAGCTCGAGCGCGCGGGGACGGGGCCGGGGGCGACCTTGAGGGAGACCGGGGCGCCCTCCGGCACGTCGATCACCGAGCGCCGCCGGCCAAGGGCTGCCCCCGCGCCCGGCGCCCCCCGGCCCGATCAGCGCGGGATCCGGAGTCGAGGGCGCGGGGCGGACCGTTGGGGGCGTCGGGGCGGAGCCAGAAGGGGCGCCCCGGGCAGCGCGGGTTCGCCACGAAGGCCCCGCCCAGCTCCCCGATGTACCTGACGTCCATCGCGAGAGGCGCGCCCCACTTAGTGCACGCCGAAGCGTACGCGTGGCCTGCAGCGATTTTTTTCGAGGCGCACCAGTCGGCGAGGAGCTTGTAGGCGCCCTTGCTGTGCGTCTCCTCGAACTCCTTGGTCGAGTCGGTGCCGGCCTGGCGATCGCGAGGAGCGCGGGTCGGGAGGGCGAGGGCGGGAGGCGGAACGAAGGCGGGGGAAGGGCTCTGGACCTTCATCACGATGGAGTGGCCGCCGCCGGGGTGCTCGTTCAGGTAGGGCGTGCAGTCGTACACCTAAATCCAGGAGATCAAGAACGAAGACTTGCAGAGGACTCGAATGCTTTGCACGCGAACGGACCTTGTTAGAAACGACTATCCAGCAGTCGTCTGGAGGGGGCCCGTTTCGGTAACCCACAAAGTGTCGCGGTAGGGCTGCCTACCCATGGTGTTGTGCTTCGCCACCTGCGCGCCCAGCGCCGCGGCGATCACGTTCGTTCGGTCTGAAAGAGCGCTTCTGAGGGGTTCGAGCCGCAAACCTCGTCCATCGTGAGCGTGTGGGCAGAGCCGCCTGCAGGGAGGACGACCTGCAATCGATGCCGCGAGGGCGCGCGTGAGCTCGAGCTCGAGCTCGCGTTCACTGATTTTTCGAAATCGAATGCGAGGTGGGGCGCACCTGGGCGTTCGGGGCGACATTGACGGCGGAGGACTTCTGGGGGGCGGGCGCCGGCTTCTCCTGGGCGGCCGGCGCCGGGGCGGACGCCGGCTCCTTCTTCGCGGCCGCAGAGGCGTCGCCGTCGGCGGGGCGCATCCAGCCGGTGGGGTGGCCGGCCACCACCGGGTGCTCCACGAGGACCGCCCTCTCGCCGGCCGCGTTCGCCGCACGGCTGAGGCGCAGCCGGTAGATTGCGTTTTTGCCCTGCCCGAAGCTCAGCCCGCGAGGCGAGTTGGAACTCGAGCACTCGAGAGCACCTGTCCCATGAGGTTCCAGGTGGCGGGCCGGGTCAGCCTCGTGATCATTGTTAAGATTCATTCGTTCTTTTGGGGGAGAAGCTTAAGGACGGACCTGCGTGTTGTTGGCCTCGTCCCAGGCGCGGCAGGCGATCTCGTGCGCGCCCTCCACTGCCGCCGAGTCCAGCCGCGCCGCGTCGACCGCCAGGCGCCAAAAGACCCAGCACCTTCGAGTTCGAACTCCCGCAATCAGACGGCGATCGCGGCGCGAGCGCTGGTGCAGGCGACGGGCACCAGGAGCGGCCGTCGGCGCTGGGGCGCTCGAAGCGCTCGATGGTGGAGAGGATCCAGGTCTTGCAGCCGTCGAGCGAGACTTCGACGCGCGTCACCGCCCGCCCCCCGCCTGAAATCAAAAATGGAATTTCAGCGCTCGGGCGAATCCTCTACAGAAGACGATGCAAAGAAGCGACGCGGACCGCTGAGGGCGTAGCCGCCGATCGTGATCGGGTGCGTCCGCTGCAGGGAGAGCACCTGGCGGCCGCCGCAAGGTACGTGTTACCGGTGGAACGGGCGGAGCTGGCCATGGGCTGCGCATGCGGACCTCGCCGGGGGCCGGGGACCAGATAACGGACTGGACGGCGAGCTCGTTGAGGATGTACTCGGGCCGGAACCACCAGCCTGCGCGAAGCGAAATAAGATTCTAAGGGGATACGGAGCGCGCAAATATCAAGGGGGGCGGGCCTTCGGCCTGGGCGAGCTCCTCGTCGACGTGGGGCGGGAGGATCCTGCCCCGAGGCGCGGTGAGCTCCCCGGCCGGCCGCGGGCGCCCGGGGCTCGCTGCGAGCGGATCGGGGGGCACCGGTTGTCAAAGAAGTGGTAGTAGTTGTCGATCTGCTCGCTCGAGACGCGGATCGAGGTGAGCCACTTCACGTTGCGGCCGCTGCCAGGCGAGGGCCCCGCGATCGCGATCAGGGCGAGGCTGCGTTGGAGCGAAGGGGGCAGGAATTCGAGGCGGCGTGAGCGCGCACCCGGACCAGCCGGGGATGATGAGGCTGAGCGGGAAGCCGTGGTACGGGTGGAGGAACTCGCCGTTGGCGCGGTACGCGAGCAGCACGTCGCACGTCTGCGCCCCCTCGCCAGAATTATTCAACGGAGAATTCGGATTGTCGAAATTCTTTGGCGAACCGGATCGAGCGCCATGCGGATGGGGATCTGGGCGCCGTACGTGCCGTCGCCTTTCGGGAGCTGCGCGCGGGCGTCGACGTGAGCGCCAGCTGCAGAAGAGCGGAATGGACTCCATGCGAGGGCCGCGCGCGCCACACATAGAGAAACGCGGCGTTTAAACCCTCGGCTAATCTTAATTGATCTTGTTAATATCTCTCGTATATTTTATATCAATCAATCGATAATCTGTGTGAAATCTATCAAATTATTAAATATTTTGATTTTTGTGTATTTCATTTATAATTTATTGATGTTCTATGGTAAATTTATCTTAATTTCGATTTGTCTTACTTAAATCAATCGTGAATTTGTATAAGTTTCCGAATAATATAACTGGATCTTAATTAGATCTTGCCTCCGGTTTAAACGCCGCGTTTCTCTATGTGTGATTTTAACGCAATAAACGCGATTAATATGCAAATTCGATATAATCTCGATTGAAGGAACATAATTTTTGTGATATAATCACGAATGAAGTAGTCCACCGCCCATTCTATTGTAAAACGCAAAAATTCACACAGAGTTGCATTACGTCCAATTAAACAATCGATGAGATTCCGGGAAACAAAAATGACCCCAGAGTTGCATTACGTCCAATTAAACAATCGATGAGATTGCGGGAAACAAAAATGACCCCAGAGTTGCATTATGTCCAATTAAACAATCGATGAGATTTCGGGAAACAAAAATGACCCCAGAGTTGCATTACGTCCAATTAAACAATCGATAAGATTCCTGTTAAATTTCTACTGTATCAAAAATGACCCCAGAGTTGCATTATGTCCAATTAAACAATCGATGAGATTGGATTCTGTTTTTTACTGTATCAAAATTGTGTTTCAAGTGTAACATGTCCAATTAAACAGTCGATAATCAATGTGTAACAGGTGAATCCCAAGGTGTAACGGGTGTAACAGGTAAATCCCAAAGTTTTGGATTTTTCATCTCCTATGAGGAAAGTTTGGGAAACACCTGTTACACCTGTTACATGACACTATAATCAATGTAAGGAATCGAATATATTAATGCTTTGTTTGATAGATGTAACAGGTGAATCCCAAGGTGTAACAGGTGTAACAGGTAAATCCCAAAGTTTTGGGTTTTTGGCCTCCCTAGGAGCGAAGTTTGGGATTTACCTGTTACACCTGTTACACATGACGATATTCAATAAGACATGTTATATTTCTTCAAAATCTCAGTGTGATTAACTCGGAAATCGCGCTGCTATCTGCTTCTCCGCTTTCTCCAACCCTGAAAAGATCTCTGTTATTCTCTCATCTATCAATTTAGATATTACGGAGGTCTTACTTTCAAAAAATGATGCTCGTGGGCAACCCAAAATGATTTAAGGAAGAAGCGATAGTATAGAGTAAAACGGGTAAAAGATTTTCTCAGACGTAATACAGTGTCATGGCGTATCTCTTCGAAGGTGAGCCAATCTTCTCGGTTCCGATTGCTGAAATGCGATTTGGCGTGAAGGATATCCTTGATCTTGCCGAAACTATTGAGTTATTGCATCAAAAGATTGGGACATACTCTTATCCTGGAATGGATCAAATGGTTTGTTTTGGTTATTTTCCAAGAAATTCTGATCGGATTTGTGCGAGAACTCGCGATGATCGGTTCTTCTATAATCATGTGAATTATAACGATCATGGTAAGTTTAGCCATCTTAATCAAGTGCGTAATGCTGAACTTGATTTCATCGTTGTTGTTAATTTTCATGATCTTCTTTTCAACACTACAAAGACTCACGAAGACGTAATTGATGCAATTGGGATATGCTATGGACAAGAAGAACATCGTGAACGTTACTATTTCCACATTCCAAGAGATCTTCGTGCTTATCATGCTAAGTTTGAAGAGCATGGATGGAAGATTGTGAACCGAGCGACTCTACGTAAATACCTTAAACAAAATGGCGCTCGTTGGGTTCGCGAAAACAACAGATGGTATACAGAGGATCAGAATGGTGTTGTCGCTGATATCTTCAAACCATATATCCCAATAGTTAATCGTATCCAATAGCTACAAACTCCAACTGAAACGAATTATCGATACCATTCATATCTACAAGATCACCAAAATAATCACGAAACTCAACTGTTAATTCACGAAAAACAAGGTTTTTGTCTGTTATTTTTATGTATTCACCATGCTCTCCGCTATGGTAGATATACTTTCCGATGTCCTGACTCAATTGTAATCGCAAGATCGCGCCTTGGTTCTGCGGTTGCGATTTCGGGACTATATTGTGGTTTGATGCAAAAGAAGAGAGTTCCTTGATATGCATATACAAGTATTGCTCAGCGTTCATATCCGCCATCTTTGGACTTGTTGCTTTGTGTTGCAACGGCACTGGATCTACACCTTCAAACGTTATTCCCCATTGTGGGTGATCAGGTGTAATTGGTCTTCCTGCATAAGATAAGTAATTCTCAGGAGCGAATACAGACCTGTTATCTTCTAAATTGTGTTGCTGGCTTACCAATAATGTTGATCCAAGACCAAGTAGTTTGGCGATTCTATTGTTTGACGCTGCTATTTCGAATGGAACGCTGCTATAAAATTCTAACTTGTATGTTGTCGGGTTGTAGTATATCTTAAAGAATGTATTTTCAAGAACTTCGTAGTTTAAACCGTAATTATATGGTTGAGTAACTCCAAAGTGTCCTTGGTTGATGTAACCACTCGGTAACGGAAATACTTGCTGGTTAAGGATGAAACCACCAATGTTATAACGAACTATAATATAATCGGTTCCAATCGAATTATAAATGCTGTTCGGAATCTCAGCATACAAAATGCGACATTGTCGGGGTCTGGTTATTGGTGTTGTGAGTGCAACCTTATAAGAGTTTTCTTTTTGTCCCTCTGGTCGATCTCTACTATCGACATTGACAAGCCGAATCATTTTATTATATGGTTATAGATAAAAGAAGATGCCTGTGGAATACGTTGAAGTGTCTTCCTTCAAAACGCTACCTAATCTGGATGCTCCAACATCACGATTTGTTGCGGATCTCCCAAAGACGTATGAGAATGTAAGAGCGGTTCGCCTTGTCTCCGCTGAATTCTATAACTCCATCCCACTCATTAGCGGTGAGACAGAACCTGGTGATGCAACAGTTGAGGATGCTTTTATTATCAATTTCAGCCAAAAATCCACATCCACCGGTGCAAATGCTCCTGAGATTCTATATGATAGTTGGCGTTCTATTCGACCTGGTGCAGGTCTAAAAACCCCAATCAATACTCATCAACAACTCGTTGCCCGAATCAATAACCGTTTTGAGAATCTCTCGCCTCCTTCTGCAATTCGCTGTGGTTGGGATGTAGCCCAAAAAAAAGTTATCTTTTATGCTCCTGTGGAGTTCTATATATGCTTCTCATATGCAAAAGATCCTTCTGTTTCTGCAATCGAAAAAGCGCTACGACACGCTCGAATCTTGGGTTTGGATGCTGGACGCTGGGGAAACAAGTTTATTAAATCACAGACCTATGGAACAGATACAAGCTCCGTTTTTACAGGTGCAAATGTAAATGGTATTATCTCGACATTCCCAACTGAAACCTGTAAAGATAATGTCTTTTTCGTGAGAGTAAAAGAACTGGGTGACCTCGTCCAATGTGCCGATGGTCTCCTTACTGGATACTTCCATAAACTCACGGTTCAAGATAAAGACTTTGCGGAACACGTTGTTTACAATTCGACGGAAGCAAATCCGCTGTATAAATATTATAATAAGAAACTATCACTATCGCAATTATCGGTAGATGTTGTGAATGCTCAAAATGAATTAATTGATTTCGAGGGGCAACCTGTGCATCTGACATTCGAGATCCGCTATGGTGATGAACCTGCCGGCGATCCGATTTATGAGTATTTCAAAATGAGAATGAGAGAAACCCACCCCTTCTATCCAAATATTGCGGGATTCGCGTAAATTAAGGATCATTCACAGAATTTTTATATTTTTGTATAGTAAAAGCAAAACAGAATGGATGTTACCTCGACCCTTCAACGTCTTTCTCTGAAAGAGGCGCTAACAACGCCCGAGGAAGCCAAAGCGTTCTTCCTCGATAACTCGCTTATGCTTGGTCTCGAATCGAAGACGAAACCCGTTCTCGTAACTGTTAGTCCATCGACAACCTATGACAACAACGTAGGTCAACGCGTTTCTTTCAAACTTCCCCGCTACAACTTTGTTGGTAAAATCGAACTCGCTTTCGATCTTCCCGAACTAACCGCTTTCGAAGGCGATACCGACCTGGTGCGCAATGGTTACACCCGCCCCGTAGGTGCGCTTGTAGAGCGTCTTGAATTCTCGTATGGCTCGTATACCTACCACGTGCCGTCTGATTTCCTGGCGATTTTCCCACTGGTCTACTATTCAGAAGATCAACTGGCAAAAAAGAAGCGCTCTATGGGAATGCTCCATGGTATTCCCGCTCACGGAACCAACCGTAAAGGTGGCGCTTTCTTCGTTGAGATTCCGGTGCCGTGGTTGAACCACTACCTACCACTTGGCGCTCTCTCGGGTGAAGCCGTTATCACTGTGTGGTTTAAGGAAGCCAACAAGGGTTACCTTGAAACTTCTTATGGTGGTCGCTCTCTTCCAGTTGTTACTGATGCTGCCGATAAATCCACCGATGATGGACTGGGAAGCGCTACCAATGTTACACTTGCTAATGTTGGTCAAAACATCACCACTGGTGAAATTACTGGGTTCGAAGTTGCTGGAACTGTTCCTCCAATGACCCATTACATCTCCATTAAGTCTCCTCGTCTCTACATGCATGCTATTAACGTTTCAGATGAACTATTTGCTACTGTTATTGAGAAGGTTAAGACCACGGGGATGGCTATTCCCGCTCTCGATATCGGTTTCGTCGATGCAATCGGTGTTCAGGCAAAAGGTAACACTCAACCCAACCGAATCAATCTTAGCCAAATCTCCGGTCTGGTTTATGCTCTTCTTGTCTCTGTTCGCGATGCTGATGGTGTCGATACTTCCAATGGTTCTCACAGCGTCCTTAAAACGCTTGCGAATGCGAAGGATATCACGATGACTTGTGAGATCAATGGACAGCGTCTGTATTCCACGGAGCCAATCCCGCTACTCAAAGGAGCGGAACTCATCGCCGATGCCTTCAAATGCTCAAACATGGACAAGGAAGCAAACCGTTACGTCCTTACCGGTCTTCCATTCTGTGTTGATGGTGAGAAGGCGATTCGCAACATTGCCCAATCTGGATATGTTGACCTTACGAACTCGTCGTCATCATTCCTTACTCTGTATCTTCCTGCTAATCGCACAATTACTGTTAACGTTCGCGCTCTCATGCATTCGTTCATTATTGTCGATAAGGACGGAATTCGCCGCATTAATCTCTAAACCATTATCAGTAAGATTTCGTTATTTTTATCTGTCTTTATTAAGAAGAATCTACAACACCATGTCTGACGTTCCCGAATTTAATGCTGCTGAGATGATAAACCCACCATTCCGTGTCTTAGCAATTGGAAAATCTGCAACGGGTAAAAGCGAAGCGGTCAAGTATTGGCTAAAACAGCTACATGATGCGAAAAAGATAGATGTGGTTCTCGTTGTAAGTGGGACGAGTTTCAATCATTTCTGGGATAAAGTAGCAACATTGCAACTCGGTAAATGGGATGCGCCTTACATCGCTAAACTTCTCGATGAAAGACAAGAGAAAATTGAGAAAGGAGAACCCGTTAACCAATTATGTGTCGTTCTCGATGATCTTATAGACAATGAGATAGTCGATCTAACCCGTGATAAAATTATTGGAAGTCTTTACAGCCGTGGAAGACATTCGAAAATTTCGATTATCTGCATAACTCAGAAACTGCGTAAGGTTTCTTCAACCATTCGTGTCAATTCGGATTATGCAATGTTCCTAAGTGCCGCCAATCGCAAAGAACTGGAAGCCATTGAAGAAGAATACAATATCATGCGGGATAAAGACGCTTTCTATAAGATGTTTGAGGAATACGTTCACTCCTATCAGTTTCTCATTTGGAGTTCTGCGAATTATTCGGTGGAATACTATGTTGATAAAGCGGAACTCGTTAAAGAGTTTGGGTTTCCTCGGTTTCACAGAAAGCCCAAAAAGAAAGAAGACGAATTAAAACCACCCGAGAAGGAGGAAGCGCCAAAAGAGATAAAGAGCGCTGTTCACACGAATAAGTTGATGCGATATAAGAGGGGATTGTAAAATTATCTCTGTATGTTATAAATATACAATGCCGCCGAAACGTAGAGGTGTTCCCGCTGGTGCAATGTCATATTCCGGCGGTGAAAGTCACGGATCTCTCAACACTACACCCATGAAATTCAACGGAATGAGCGAAGTGAAACCATCACAACAGGAAGAAGACCCCTTAAATGCGGCGTATGAAGAAGCGCCCGGTGATAAAGCGCCGCAAACCTCCCAAAGTGAGCAACTGAACATTACGCCGGAAGTCTCGAAGATGAAGGCGGTCGGTGAAGGTGCGCGCCGGATTATCGGTGCTGCCGATGATCGTGAACTTGGTCTAAAAGATCTTTCACTCGCTCGCAAGGGTGAAGGTGTTTCCAAAGAATCCGATAAGGTAATTCAATCGATGGCTGGTGAAGTTACTTACAAGGTTGCGCCAACTCAAAACATCCACCGAATCCCGAAAGCGCAATGGGATGAGATGACCGCTAAATTAAAGGATCTGGAAGCAAAATCAAGCGCTCTTGAACAGTATGTAACTGAGAAGAAGGAGCGATCGAAAATCAAGGAAATGCTGCGCAAAGAGGTATTCCGAATGGGTATTACCGGTCTTCCCGATAAGCAGTTTATTGGTAAGAAGGAGACTCAAATTGATGAACAAGCGGTAGATGAGTTGAAGACAAAGACCCAAAAGGGAACTGTTGAACCTGGTGCTACCAAAGCGGAAGTCGACAAAGGTGTAGCTCCCACAGCATACAAGCGGAGAGTTTGGCTTTAATTATATATTGTTTAAAGAGGGAATCAATGGAGTTTCTGAAAAAGATCATTGAGATGTTTGAGATGCATTGCGTAACCGATTGTCACAATGACTGCTGCGATACGAAATTCGAAATGGATTTCTCAGATGGTGGAAGCGATGGAGGGCGAAGGCAATCACAAGATTCGATAACAACTGAGACAGTCACCGTTACAGAAACAGAGACTGTCCGTCGCCGATCGTTTGCGCAAAACGATCATAAATAATATCTTTGGTTATGGTATCGAATGCTCGAAGAGATCTACGCCATCATACTATCGAAACGACAGATTTACGCCGTTAAATCTGCAATTGAAGAACGTAGACACCAACTGGCTTTGGTCAACAAAAAATGACACCATAAAATACTTAAAGACATCAGGCATAATACAGAGTGGTAAAACATTTTCTCAACTACATATAAAGGGGAACATGGCGACTGTAATTCATATAACCGAAGACATGATTAGCGTTGTCGAATTCGGCGATGAAGAAGAGGAGACCCGCGCCAATTACAAGATGAGAGATGCTCTAAGGAAGCGAACGCTCTACAACGAAGACCCGGTTTATCGGGAGTATAAGAAGGCGCAATCGCTCGCTTCATATTATCGTCGTAAGGAGCGGGAGGGAATTGAAAACAAGTCGCGGGGACGTCCACGAAAGTATTAAGGGAAATCCCCATTTGACCGCTGAACCCAATTACTCATTTTTCGAGCGGTCTATCGATATGCTTCGATAGATCCGTTACCATCTCCCGATTGCCGTTTTTGGTAATTGAAGAGATATCAACCACTTAAAGGTTAGCCGCCAAAAAATGATAGGAATCCGGAGAAACTCTTTTCTCCATCATAGATAAGACACCCCCGATTATCGAGATGAACGCTGCCGCCAAGAAATCCCTGAAACGCCTTGTTGATTGGCTTCGTGAAGACGATGTCCTGTCTGAGAATATCGTAATACCCGTTGATCCCGATACCAAAAAACCCCTTTTCGCCCATAAAGACGGATCGTGGACTTGGGATAAATTCGATGAAGCCCTGAAATCCGGTAAGTATGTTGCTTGGGGCATTCTCGCTCGCAATATCGTGGTTATCGACTTCGACCAAGAGGAGGATTTCACCAAATTCGAGGAGCAATTCCCGATGATTTCGGTGGTGTCAATCCTCTTGCTAAAACCAAAAAAGGATATCATGTTTACTTCTCTCGTCCTTCTGACTTCGATGCTGTGAAGATCTGGGATAAAGCGGGTGCTTTCAAAGGTTATCCTAAGATCGACTGTAAGACAATTGCGTCCACTGGAACTGCTGGGTTGATCAACGTTTCCCCAAGCCCGGTAAAACTTGGATCAGAGAACCATGGGCGGAAGGCTGTGAGTTGATCGAACCGAGTGCTGAACTCCAAAAGTGGATGATTGACAACTACCTTTTTCCGAAAGGCGGACACTCTTCTATTGATAGGAGCATTGAAGAGGATTTGCAGAAACACATTCTCCGGAAACTTGAAGAATTTGGTTTCATCTTACCCACAATCATTAATGAGACCGAGAAGGGTTACAGTTTCACTGCTGAGAACAAAGGTCTGATTTGTCCCTGCTGCAAGGGAAGCCATGACTCCAACAATTGGTATATACTTCAAGGGAACGAGAAAGACAAGTATATTGTTTCAAGTTATAGCACCAATTGCAAGAAGCGAGTTATGACGGTTCGCGTTCAAGCTGATACCGATGTTCAGATTGAAAAGCTAATTGATCGGTCGATTGGATCTGATGGCGGACATTATGATGTTGCCCAGGTTGCTTTTCTTGTTCTGCGAGACAGCTACAAGTATTCAAACAAGACGTGGTTCAAGTTCAACGAGGCTTACGGAATCTGGGAGATGGATGAGACCGGGAAACGAATCTATCTGTGTTTGAGTTGCAGGGTTTGCCCGGCTTATCTTCAACGTGCTGTGCAATTCGCTCAGAGAGCGCTTCGTGATGAAGAGAATCGTGCATCTTTGGAGGAGAGATCACAGGTTCTTCTTGGTATCGCAAAGAAACTCAAACAGACTAATTACCGAACTTCTCTTCTGTCTGATCTCACAGTTCTGATGAACGATAAGACATTCTTCGAGAGACTTGATACTGTTACCAATGTGATTGGATTCACAAATGGCGTATTTGATCTGAATTCTATGACTTTCCGAAGGGGACTCCCAGAAGACATGATCAGTAAGACTGTTGGTTATGATTATTGCCCCGAGGTGGATTCTGTGAAAGTCACCAAGATCCTTTCCATCTACTCTGACATCATCGAAGAGGAAATTGAGCGCAATTTCGTGATGGGTTCGATCGCTTTCTCTCTGAGTGGTCGCACAGATATTCAAAAGTTCAATTTCTGGACTGGAATTGGAGCCAATGGTAAATCTCTCGTTCAGGAGATGGTCAAGCAAACATTCGGACAGTATTTCGGAACAATCAATATGTCATATTGGACGAAACCGAAAAAGAATGCATCAGACGCTACACCTGAACTTGCGGATATTCTGGGTCGTCGCATTATCTTTTCAAATGAAGCGGAAGATGGCGACAAGCTTCAAATTAGCAAGATCAAAGAGATTACAGGTGGTAACGAGATGAAGGTTCGCGCCCTGTTCAAAGATCCTGTTACCTACATTCCTATGGGTCAAATCTTCTTATCGACGAATGAGAACCTGGGGATGAGTAAACCCGATGCTGCGATTTACCGGCGACTCTCTTACTATCGTTTCTCTTGTGTCTTCAAGCCCAACCCTCAACCTGGTGAGAAGAAAGCGGATACTTCGCTTATGTCCATCATGAATGACGACGAATACAAGATGGCTCAAATGTCGATCTTCTTGGACATGTGGAAGAAACAGGATCTTGCACAGCTGCTGATGAATCCGCCACAGTCTATCATCGATCAGGGACTTGAATACTTTAATGATAACGATAAAATCGGGGAATGGCTCCGCAGCACTTATGAGAAGACCGGAAGCCGAAATGATTTCATTTCGAGTGAATCTATCATTGCTGGCTATCGTTCTGTTGATGATAAAACCGATGCCACGAGTATTGGAAAGCGAGTCCGCGAAGTCTTTAATGTGAAGTCTGAAACTGTTCGAGAAAGAGGTCAGGTGAAGCGTGGTTACTTCGGACTGAAAAAGAAGATTATGATTGAGGACGACGATGACGACGACGTAGAGGCTCCCAACTAATTACAACAAAACATACTATTCTTACTGATAATTCATACTTTTTTTATAACCTTACTGAAAACAGTAAGTGTAACAGGTGTAACAGGTAAATCCCAAACTTCGCTCCTAGGGAGGTGAAAATCCGAAAACTTTGGGATTTACCTGTTACACCCGTTACACCGAATAAAAAATAAAAAATTGACTGGTGATTTAAAAATTGAACGTGTGTCTCAGTTGAAAATGAATAACGTCAAAATGAACCAATCAATTGTGGAAGGTGATTTGGAAGAGGTTGCAAAGTTCATAAAGTATAATTGTGGTATCAATAACAGGCGGAAGAGAAACTATGTTACTATATATATTCCAAAGGAAACAACGGTGAGAATCATTAGAACTTAATGCGTTCAAACTCTAAAATAAAAATGTTCCTTTATAGCAAAGATGCCCCGCCAAACGAACAGACTGATCAAAGAAAAGAAAAATGAAATACTTGGATTGTTAGGAACTCTCTTAGTTACAGGTGAGATCACCGAAGCGGAATACGATAGAGAAGCCGCCATCTTAGATAGACGACCGCGATTAGGACAACTCACTGAGATTGCAAATGACCTCTACAATCGCATGCAGAGGATGGAGGAGTTCATGGATGAAGGACAGAGATTAGGAGCAATTGACCCGGACATTGAAGATGGTCAAGCAATGAATCAAGCGTATTCGTGGTTGACCTATCGCGCCCGAAATGAAGTTGTCGTGGATGCTATCGAATTCCTCGAAAGAATCGCACCAAGTCTACCGCAACGCATTAGAACCCGCTTAGATCAACTGAGAGCGGTTAAAGTCCGTCTTACTTTCGTTTGCAAATTCACCAAAGTAGGTAATCCGCGCATCTATATCACCAAATTCATTTACAGCGATTATTTCGTAATTACCCGATCCCGCAACATAGACACAGAAGTTCGCAAAGCGTTACAGAAAATGCAAGAGGAGATGACGCAAGTGGATAGTTACCGTTTAGAGAAGATCGAAATACTTAGAGGCATTATCATGTCTTATGCACCTGTGGGAGGATGCTATTTCGCAACTCCCGAATGGATCGCATCCAAGAAAGCGACGGTGAATGTTAAGAATATCGACGGGCAAGATTGCTTCAAGTATGCGATTTTGGCTTACCTGCATCGAAAGGACATCAATAAACACAAGAGTAACGAACCGAGCCAATACCGCCGATGGTTAAATGAACTCAATTTCGATGGTATTCAGTTTCCCGTTGCCTGTGATGCTGAGGTAATCGATCGATTCGAAGAACTGAACCCCGAACTCTCTATTAACATTTACGGAGCCGATAACGCCAAAGAGTGTTTCTATCCTCTCCATCAATCAAGTAACCCAAGAAGAAAGACCAAGATTAATCTTTTACTTATCGAAAACACCGAAGATGATCGGGACACTACATTACTATCATGTCTTTTAGTCGTCTTCTGAAAACTACGTTTGATAAAGCATGTGATGGTCGCATTTACTACTGTGAAACCTGCTTGTCGCGTTTCAGAACTCAGGAGAAATTAGACATGCATGTTGAAGCGAATCGCTGCATTGATTGGAGGGAGAGCAAAGGCAAATGCCCAAAAGCGGGAAGCGTAATTGAATTCGGTCTGCAACACTTGCGTAAAACTGTGTGGCTCCCTGTGATCTGTTACGTTAAAGTCGAAGATCATTCGGTCGCTATTGATGCTCAGAGGAGTAAACGTGAGATTAAAGCGGTTTCATTGCGAGTGGTAATGGGAGACGAAGTGAGAGCATACCATTTCGAGGGAATCGATCCGCTCGGTTCTCTCTTTGTAACTCTCCAAGATATCAGACCCGAAATCGTTGAGACGCTATTTAGAAATATTCCGATGCATCCACTCACAGATGATCAGAAGGCGGAATACAAGGTAACAAAACACTGTTACATTTGCTCTCAGAGATTCACCCACGAAAACTTCCCGGTTCGAGATCATTGCCACCAATCCGGCGATTTCATCGGAAAGGCATGCCGAAACTGTAACCTCCACCGGCGAATTTCGAAGCAAACCAAAGTAGCTATCGTGGTGGATCACATGGATGAATGCGGACACGGAATATTCCGCAAGATTGCACAGCAAGACGATAAACTTCGTGTTGAGATTCTGAGCAAGAATTTCGATCAATACCTATCGCTTCAATGGGGCATGTGGAAGTTCATTGATGCTTCCCATTTCATGGATTTCCAATCTGTGGATGTGGGCGATTTAATGAGAAAGTTTGAAGCATTCCGCAAATTGGCGTTTTCTCAATATGGATTGGATCCCGCACATTATGTTAGCGCACCAGGTCTCTCTTGGGACGCTATGCTCAAACATACGAAAGTTAAGATTGAACTTATCGATGATGTAGAGAAATACGAATTTGTTGAGAGAGCCATTAGAGGTGGATTTGCTACCATGCCCACACGATACGCAAAGGTAGAGAATGCTGACGATCATATAGTTTTGTTGGACGCAAATAATCTTTATGGGTATGCTCTCAGCCAACCACTACCTATCGGAGATTATCGATGGGAAGATGTCACAGAGGCACTTAAAGAGGTAGAGGGTCGAAGCGCATTTATTGAAGTTGACCTTGAATACCCCACATCGCTTGAAGAACATTATGATTTCCCACTGATTGTGAATAAAGAAGTGATCACCAATGAGATGCTTGGTGATTATCAACAGAAACTATTAGATCTGACGGGCGAAAAGATCAGCAAAGACCCCAAACTTACAGCGACATTTACACCCAAGAATAAATACGTGATTGCTCGACCTCTTCTTAATTACATCGTTAAGAAGGGTGTTGAAATCAAGAAAATAAATAAGGTTCTCTCTTTCGCTACTTCCCCATTCATGAAGTCTTACATTGGTTTGAATACTCTTCTCAGGCATGAATCTACTAACCATTTCGAAAGCGACTTCTTTAAACTCATGAACAATGCAATTTACGGTAAATGCTTGGAATCTTGCAGGGTCGCTCAACTGTCAAGATCGCTAACAGTGAGAAACTCTGTAAGAAATACGCAGCAAGTCCGCTTATCAAAGCGACCAATGTATTAAACGAGAATGCCGTTGCCTTTGAGATGTATTCGAAGCATGTGAACTTAGATAAACCCGTAGCAATTGGCGCTTTCGTTTTGGATTTTGCGAAACTACATAACTATCGGTTCTTCTATGATGTAGTAAGGAAGAAGTGGGAAACCGCTAAATTACTGTTCCACGATACCGATTCGTTCTGTCTTTTCCTGAAAACCAATAATCTGAACGAAGATATGAAAGAGATAGGTGAGTATCTCGATAGGAGCAATTACGATAAATCCCATCCTCTCGTGAGTATCAAAAACCGCATGGTTCCAGGTAAATATAAAAATGAGTTCCCAAATGCAAAGATCATGGAGTATGTGGGTCTGAGATCGAAACTCTATGCTTTCAGAACTGAGACCAACGAAAGAGTAAAGATGTCGGGGACTTCCTCGAAAGAGGTTCATTTTGATGATTTTAAGAGATGTCTGTTCGAAGGCATCATAAAAACAGTATCAGTAACAAACAAGCGAAGGCAAGACCACAACTTATATGACTTGGAGAGCAGAAGGGTCGCTCTAAACCAACTCGATAGCAAACGGAAGATATCAGCCGACGGCATTCACAGCATTCCATTTGGTCTTTAATATACTTGCTCAATACTTCTCTTTTTATTTTTTCGATCTCCAAGTAGCAGCAAACCACGGATCAGATGCAGCAACCATATGCACCTTAAACCGGGGTCATTTGGATCGATCGCAAAGTAGTTTGGTTTCGGGTGTTCTGTCCAAACCGGCTCGTCCATTATTAATATATTGAAAATAAAGTAAAGATGCCCTCAGCACAGATAGGATTGCGACCCATTCCTAAAATCGTAAAGAAGAGCATGAAAGAAGACCAAGGGAACATGCTACCGATAACCATTCCGGTCGAAGAGAAGAACACACGAATCTTAAAGAAGTCGGAGATGGTTAAACAACTGATCCCGGAGGCATTGCCTACTGAGACTGTAACGAAAGAATCGAAGATCGCGAAGAAGTTTTACGATCCGCGCACAGGTTACAAAGGTTTCGGGGCAATGAGAAAGGAACTACCAGAGGAAGACTACAAGAAGATGAGAGAATGGTATGATAAACAGGAAGTCGTTCAGATAAACGCACCGACCCTTTCAAGAAAGAGAGATCCGATGATTCCGATTCGGCAACCTCTCGATACCTACGTAATCGATCTGCTCTTCTTCCCAGCATACAAGAACCAAAACGACGGATACGATACGTTCATGTCCGCGATGGAATCTACCTTACGCACGGGTTACATCATTCCGATGAGAGATAAGAGCGCTCTTACGGCGCTTGCGGCGTTTGAACAGCTACAACGAAGAGTTCCTCGACCTATCGCACGCGTTCAGAGTGACAGCGGAAGCGAGTTCACAAATAACATGTTCACGAATTACCTTGCTAAGAAGTTCATAGACCATCAGATAAGCGATGTCGCAGATCATCGAAGCCAAGGTAGAATCGAAGCGTTTAACAAGCAGATCAAACGATTGATCACGAACTATTGCATAGCAAACAACACAGCGCGATTCTTCGATGTATTGGGAGACATTGAGTATAACTATAATAATACCATCCACTCAGCAACCAAGAGAAAACCAGCAGAAACGACGGAAGATCATTACCGTGAGATTATCGGATTAGAAGATGAGAGGTTCAAGAAGTCGATTGCTTACTTGGATGGTATCAAACAGGGTATGTTTGTGAGAGTGAGAATAGAAAAGAACCCATTCGCTAAACAAGGTGTCAATTGGTCGCGAATCGTCTATACTGTCGAAGGGAGAGAGGGTTTCAAGTTCAGGTTGCGAAATCCGAACGGCGAAATGGTCGAAGGGAGATTCGCTTTCCACGAACTGTTACCTATCAAAGGTGTTGAGTATCACGAAGCGCCCACAGTGGATGCACTTGAACAAGCGAAAGAAGAAGCCCGGGTCGATTCGGCAATTCGCAAGGAAGGCATCGAAAAAGCGGATGACGTCCCAGAAGAACCGTTAACACAAGCCAGAACCAAGAAGAAAGGTAAGGCGGAACGTGAATTAAAGAAGTTAACCATAGCAGGAACCCAGAAACTATCAGAAGTCAACAGTCAGAGATGGTATACAGACTTTCAGACCTCAAAAGAGACATATTCAGCCCACAAACCCGGGTAAATCTAAGATCCAGTTCGCGAAAGTAGCATAGATGTGTAGAGGATGCAAAGAGGATTCCGGCGATGGTCGCGGTTTCGAAAATGGATGAGTTGGTGAAGAGTTACAGCAGTGTGTATGAATTTCTTGGAATTTTGGGTTCAGTTATCATATCATACCTCTCCCCCGGTTATCATATCATATCATATCATACTTTCCCCCCCCAGTTATCATACTTCTCCCCCCAGTTATCATACTTCTCCCCCCAGTTATCATACTTCCCCCAGTTATCATAATTAATCCCCCAGTTATCATAATTCATCCCCCAGTTATCATATCATACTTCTCCCCCCAGTTATCATACTTCATCCCCCAGTTATCATATCACACTTCTTCCCCCAATGACGTCACGACATATATACCGCATATATACACGTGACGTCACGACATATATACACTATATATACCAAAACCTCCGTAATGCCGGTTGACCAAGAAAAAAATGTTTGGAAAAATGTATATATACGTATACATATACATATATATAATCAAAAAAATCGGAAAAAATTCCCTCTCTTTTCTATCGTATAAATGCGCCCGTCACATCGACTCTCATGGTCGGGGCATTTATATATACCAGCGGATATATTCGTATATATCTTGTTCTCAGTGGGAAACCTATATAGAAAACATCGTTTATTGCAAGCGGAAAGCCCCCGTTATATGATACATCCCAGAATTATGTGCATTATTTATATTCTCACATACAAACATTCTATTCACACCTTCATACTTGATATATGACCATGAAACCCCATCTTGCGATGTTGCAACATTGAAAGTCTTAATAAACGCAGTTGTTATACCTGACCATAAGCAATTATCGAAGCGATCTCATATGTATATGGGAATGCTATTTGCAGATATTCTGTTGGCGTTTCCCATACTCCGTTAATTGCGGATGCATTCGCTTCCCATCCAGTTAATGATGGGCGGGCTTTAAATGCCTCCTTTCCAAATTTCGCAGACGAAGCGGTAAACGCATTATCAGGTAGAAGATACCAATTAGCATCAATGGGAGGTATGTTATTAAGAGTGGATGATACATACGATCGGACAGGGTTCTTAATCTCATAGTTTGTTACCAGCAAATCACAGAGTCTATTAATCATATTGTCGTTTGCTTCTATATACGATTCGGTCGCAGCTATCATTTCAGGAATCTTAGAGGTATCATCAAGGGAGTTCAATATATCTTTCGGAAGCGGCACAGAGAGTCTATAATATCTTGCATATCCTTGGTCATCGTTATATGGTAGAAACTCATGCATCTTTTCAAGAGCAGACAGTTCACTTGCAGCCATAAGCATATTGATTAATGGACTTCCAGAGGTCGAAGCAATCCATGAGAGAATACCCCAGGTATTCACGTTCTCATAAGGATAACCGACGGTTGATGCATCGGTTTCGTTAACCTCACCACAAGAGATGCTAATAACTATAATGTCGTCGTCGTTATCATATATCTTTTTCGCGTGACTGTAACCACAAACGCTTGGGTTATTGTTACCAGATATTGCACCATCAATTAGACACATGCCGTCGTAATCGACAGGAGCGAAATATGTAGGAGCGGCAGAAGTAGAACGTGCTGCAATCTTACTTGGTATGGTCTTGTAATCGTTGTCGTTTGCTATAAAAATGGGTTTCATGCTTACAGTGTCGAACGTCGTAATCACCACGTCTTTCAGGGAATCTTTTATGAGAGCTTCCCCAGTCACAAAGAGAATGGCGGTCTCTAATGGTGTTACGTCGTATTTCGTATTAAAAAGGGCATTCTCTATGATGTTTCGTGGATTCGCAAAGATCAGAGGGAGATGATAGAGGTAAGTATCGTGAAGGTCGGTTGCAGTTAGTTTAGGTTCATTTGGAAATTCGGGGTTTTTCACATTGAGACCGATTGCAATAATACCGCCTGTGGATGTTCCACTTACGAGATCTACAAGATCGATCACGCGTTTACCGGTTCTTGTTTCGATCTCTTTTAGCAATCTTGTTATGATGATACCACGAGCGCCACCTCCGGACAAAGATAATACGACTTTTAGGGGCATCTTTACTTATCTTAAATTTAATAAATCTGTATAAGTAGAGCAAGCAGGATGAGTTTCAATTATCCAGCAAATTTACAGACAGTATCAGGTGGTGGTAAAGGGAACCCAAAACATGTGAACTTTGATAATATCACCATTAAAGGGTCGGCTTCTATTGATCAGAGCGCGGATAAACCTCGAAAACTCATCCCCGGGTTCATGCTTTATCGGTGAACCAAACGGATCCTGATAAAGAAGATGTTAGCATTGCTTTCAGTTTGGGCAATGTTAAAAAAAACGCTGTTGCAGAGATCAAGGCAACCAGAAGGAGACCACGGAAACTTAAAACCAGTGGAACGCATCCCGATATTCCCACACGATTCGATAGCGGACGTTTGGTTTTCAACGTCCAGGATGAGAAGGGAGTTCATCGTAGCGGTTTGAGAATTTATAATGAAGGATCAAATACGATTGCACAAATTCCCCAGATTTTACAGGTAGCCCCACATGGCGAAGAGAATCAGATTCGCCACACCAACAGTATTTATCCGAAGGACATCGTCGAAAATGCAGAAACTAATGCACTGTTTGGTTTCACTCTTCCACAGGA
Source organism: Cyanophora paradoxa (assembly GCA_004431415.1). Classification (NCBI taxonomy): domain Eukaryota; class Glaucocystophyceae; order Cyanophorales; family Cyanophoraceae; genus Cyanophora; species Cyanophora paradoxa. Next base: position 144,556 of record QPMI01000662.1, read on the forward strand.
TACTTCCAAAGAAAAAGATTCAATCACGGTCGATAGTAGCCCCAGTCAACCAGTAGCCATTCATTTACACCCCGACCTTGTCGAAATGGATAGGCATTTACTACCTTTGAAAACAAATACCAAAGACCTTGGTATTAGAACCGACAGTGGCGAAATATTCACGGTAGCAACGTGTATGCAAACGGTGAGAAACTTGTAAGCGAGAAAACTATCAGAGAAATATTCGAACATTACGGACCTGTTCCGGTTCCGTTTCCTCTACCATGGGATCCGCCAGATCTTACACCAAAGAAGCAACCAGGAAGAGAGTATACAGCAGAAGAGAACGTTGCATTTGGGCAACATATCGTGAGTTGGGAAAAAGTTCGAAACAAACCAGTATTTACAGTGTATCAACCACCAACAGAAGAGCTTCTTGCACCAGATGTGAACGTTATACCTCTTGAAGATCGAAGATTTGAAGAAGATAATGAGTTACCTGATGGTTTCGATCCGAACCTTATAACATACGATCGCTACGAACCATATGACGAACAGCTTTTACCTGATGGATTTGCACCTGATCTCTTCGATTTTATAGTTGATTGGGAGGACATCCGAAATAAACCACAAACATATCCACCTGATCCCCATGGTCATGATTGGGACGAGATCGAAAACAAACCTGATAGATTTCCACCTGTGGATCATAGACACGATTGGGAGGATATTGACAGAATACCCGAAGAATTCCCACCAGCAGATCATCGACACACTTGGGACGAAATCGATGCACCAGAAGAGTTTCCACCAGCACCACATAGACACAATTGGGACGAAATCGATCAGCAACCTACGTTCGCATCAGCAGGTGATGCTGTGAATGATGGGCTACATGGTGTGAGTCTCTATAAGAATATAGACACAGAGGAAAGATTAATGTTAGATGCGTATTACGTCAATCGCCATGGAATAAATGCAGGCACCACAATGGAAGGCGAATTATATATCAGACCACCTACACGAGTTAATTTAGTTGCAGCAGGTGGAGGTATTGGAGTAATGCAGAATAAACCGGGCATCTATCTAACAAGTTACTACCCAGATGACATCCCGATGACAGTTACATTACCACCTATCCCATCTCTTCCAGCTGATCCAATTAATTTTGTAGACAAAGATGCAGCAATCCAAATTAACGTTACTGATGTAAGCGCTTTTGATGGATCGCGACCAAAGTTAATATTCAGTCGAGAACGGCTCTTACCTGATGATTTAATTGGAGATCGAGACGATTATAAGCAATGTGAGATAGGGTGGATTAAAACCAATTATAATGATGTTGATAAGCAAGGGGTCTTGGAAATCAATCAGAGAGCAGCAGCAAAAAACATACACAACGAAACAATATCACGAGTGGTCACAGAGGATTATTTAGAAAACAAGAATTACATAGATGGAACCGAATTAGCTACGGCTTTGCTTCCTTTGGCGGCAGTTTCAACTGTCCAATCTTGGTTAGGTAACTACCTTCCCCTCACAGGTGGAACCATAACAGGTAATCTGACAGTCAATGATACATTGAGTGTAGGTAAAGAGATACACCTAAGTGGAAATCAGTTCGAGAGAGGATCCCAAGATTTATCTACATATAATCCAAGGGAAATAGCAGATTGCCTACTTCACTTTAACGCAAACTCTGATAATTGGAAGAGTGGAGCGCTTGTTTATGAACTCAAAAATTACGCAAGGGGCGGCTCAGTTTGGAATTATATTAATGTAGTTAACACTCTTGTTAGTTACGGCAGTGTTACTTTCAGCTTCCTCGGTCCAAATAGTAAAAAGTTCTACCAGGTGGCTACCACAAACACATTTTCATTCATCAATTATCAATATCAAACTTCTACTCTTTATGATACTATTCCTTTCAGCGGAATTACGGTCTCATTTGTCATTCGATTTAAACCAAGCGTTCCAAATGAAACAGTTTTACGAATCGACGGCTCAACACATGTGAATGGAAACAATCTCAGTTGGTTGATTACTAAAACAAGCGGGTATTTGAATGTCAATAAGAATGGCTACGATTTAGTGAGCATTCCAATATCAACAACAGAAGGGAATTCTTGGACAATGTTCGATATTCGAGTAACAAGCACAACTGTTCATTTTGGAGTTAATGGAATTCATCGAGATACAATATCTGTTCCCGCCGATTCAAGATATCCACGCCAAGATGTCAATAAAATACATGTGGGTGATAGCGTTTCAAAATTCGATTTATGCGAACTTCTTTGTTATGGTAGAACCCTTTCAGATACAGAACTACAAAATATTAGATGGTATTTACAGCAAAAATACGGTTTTCCGGAAGACCCTTTAAATCCATATCCATTGGATAACAACAAGATTCTTGTTAGAACTAATGAGTTTAAAGTAACCGGCACCCTCTTGGCGACGAACGTTATTATGACTACATCAACCTCAGGCACAGTATCGACTATGAGCCTTCAAGAAAAAACAAATAGCTTGGAAGAGAGTATTTATACACAACAAGAGGCAATTACAGCACTCCAAACTGAGGATGCCGCACTTGCAACGAGAATAACTACCATAGAGAGTGATTATACTTCTTCTAATGTGGTTCAGGAATGGATTGCGCCATTAACAGCATCGAATGTAGTTCAAGAATGGTTATCAGATTACTTACCTCTCACAGGCGGGACACTGTCAAGTAATCTTACCATTTCCGGTAATCTCAAAGTGTCAAGCAACATTGAATTAGGAACTCATGGGACGGTTTTAGATGTGACTTATGACACACCCTATTATCCAATTACATCCAACACTGACCCTGCATTTACAATTCCGAACTGTTTGATAGCTGCAAAACCATCTGGCTACGCCCATCTACAAAATGCAGGTGGGACTACTATTGTTAACCGAGCAACATTGGCTGTTCCATTTATCCCATCATTTTCTCTGGTGGAAATTCACCATACACATCATACTATAAAATAAATCCTTTACTAAACAATCAACTCACCTTAAACTATGGTAGTCAAACTGTTGATTTGGCAACAAATAGAGTAAATACTGTTGATTGGAGTGCTGGATTAACATTCTTCTTTGTGGGAAGTGTGAGGTCACAAAACTACACCAACGGGGTGCTTAATATCGCTAATTATGGAGTGCATGAATGTGTGTTTGGAACGCATATAGATTGGTTTGTGTCACCACCTGTCTGTAAATGGGCATGAGTAGATATATTAATGCAGCAGCTGGAATAAACATGCAATACGGTCAGCCAACATATAGTAATCTCCCGACTGTGCATATGCCTTTTGAAGAATATACGAATTGGAAATGTGCATACTGGGACACCACTGTGACTTCAAATAGCATATCGTATTCAATGAATGGAAAGCATTTAGGAACTCTTGCTGGTAACTGGCTTCCACCATCAACATTTAATAATATAGGATCAAGGCATGCATGGGGGGAAACTGCCGAACTTATTGTTTTCAACAGGGCCTTGTCTGAGATTGAAAAGCAACAGGTAAGGTTTTATATTCAACAGCTGTATGGCTTTCCTATAACTCAACCTCTTTACTATCCTGATAATATGCGAATATCAGCAAACTATCTCTATCTAAACAACTTACACATTGGTTCAAATGCTATCATTCCAAACTATACCACTTCAAATGTGGTTCAGGAATGGATTGCTCCATTAACAGCATCGAATGTGGTTCAGGAGTGGATTGCTCCATTTACAGCTTCAAATGTGGTTCAGGAGTGGATTGCTCCATTAACAGCTTCAAATGTGGTTCAAGAATGGATAGATCACCACACTCACACAAAGTCTCAAATAACAGATTTCGCCCATTCTCATACAAAGTCAGAGATTACAGATTTCGCCCACAATCATTTATGGGCAGACATCACAGACAAACCATTAACATTTGCACCTGCTGCTCACACTCACACAAAGTCTCAAATAACAGATTTCGCCCATTCTCATACAAAGTCAGAAATAACAGATTTCGCCCACACTCATTTATGGGCTGACCTCACTGATAAACCATTAACATTTGCACCTGCTGCGCACACTCACACAAAGTCTCAAATAACAGATTTCGCCCATACTCATTTATGGGCAGATCTCACAGACAAACCGTTAACATTTACTCCTACTACTCACACTCACACAAAATCACAAATAACAGATTTCGCCCATTCTCACACAAAGTCTCAAATAACAGATTTCGCCCATACTCATTTATGGGCAGATCTCACAGACAAACCGTTAACATTTACTCCTACTACTCACACTCACACAAAATCACAAATAACAGATTTCGCCCATTCTCACACAAAGTCAGAGATTACAGATTTTGCACACACCCATTTATGGGCAGATCTCACAGACAAACCGCTCACGTTTACTCCTTCTGCGCACACTCACACAAAGTCTCAAATTACAGATTTCGCCCATTCTCACACAAAGTCAGAGATTACAGATTTTGCACACACCCATTTATGGGCAGATCTCACAGACAAACCGCTCACGTTTACTCCTTCTGCGCACACTCACACAAAGTCACAAATTACAGATTTCGCCCATTCTCACACAAAGTCAGAGATTACAGATTTTGCACACACCCATTTATGGGCAGATCTCACAGACAAACCGCTCACGTTTACTCCTTCTGCGCACACTCACACAAAGTCTCAAATTACAGATTTCGCCCATTCTCATACAAAGTCAGAGATAACAGACTTTGCCCACACTCATTTATGGGCAGATCTCACAGACAAACCGCTCACGTTTACTCCTTCTGCGCACACTCACACAAAGTCTCAAATTACAGATTTCGCCCATTCTCATACGAAGTCAGAGATAACAGACTTTGCCCACACTCATTTATGGAATGACATCACAGACAAACCGTTAACCTTTGCTCCTGCTGCCCATTCTCATTTATGGAACGACATCACCGATAAACCATTAACCTTTGCTCCTGATGCTCATTCTCATGCATGGACAACCATTACAGGTAAACCATTAACCTTTGCTCCTGATGCTCACACTCACACAAAGTCTGAAATAACAGACTTCGCCCACAATCATTTATGGGCGGACATCACAGACAAACCGTTAGCGTTCACTCCTACTACTCACACTCACACAAAGTCTCAAATTACTGATTTTGCCCACACTCATTTATGGGCGGACATCACAGACAAACCGTTAACATTTGCTCCTGCTGCTCACTCTCATTTATGGAACGACATCACCGATAAACCATTAACCTTTGCTCCTGATGCTCATTCTCATGCATGGACAACCATTACAGGTAAACCATTAACCTTTGCTCCTGATGCTCACACTCACACAAAGTCAGAGATTACAGATTTCGCCCACACCCATTTATGGGCAGATCTCACAGACAAACCGCTCACGTTTACTCCTTCTACACACACTCACACAAAGTCTCAAATAACAGATTTCGCCCACACCCATTTATGGGCAGACATCACAGACAAACCGTTAACATTTGCTCCTGCTGCGCACACTCATACAAAGTCTCAAATTACAGATTTCGCCCATTCTCACACAAAGTCAGAGATTACAGATTTTGCACACACCCATTTATGGGCAGATCTCACAGACAAACCGCTCACGTTTACTCCTTCTGCGCACACTCACACAAAGTCACAAATTACAGATTTCGCCCACACCCATTTATGGGCAGATCTCACAGACAAACCGCTCACGTTTACTCCTTCTGCGCACACTCACACAAAGTCTCAAATTACAGATTTCGCCCATTCTCATACAAAGTCAGAGATAACAGACTTTGCCCACACTCATTTATGGAATGACATCACAAACAAACCATTAACATTTGCACCTGCTGCTCATACTCATGATTGGATAGGTATTACAAATAAACCTTTGCTGTTTCCGCCCGATGCTCATACACACCCTTGGAGTAGTATAACAGAAAAACCATTAACATTTCCGGCAACAGCTCACACTCATTTATGGAATGATATTACAGACAAACCAACATTTGCAACTGTTGCGACAACCGGAAAATATGATGATTTAATTAACAAGCCAACATACACAGCGCCCACAAATTTTGACGCTACAAGTGGTATTTCCACAGACCGCACAGGAGAATGGAGAGATTATTTTGGGCAACCACTTGTAGGTAACACAAGCACTTGGGCAAACACATGGATTGATGGTGATGATGATTGTAGTAGCTGTAAGATGTATTGGACTGTTCCAACAGACATGAAATCATGTTATATCTATTATACGTGTCAGTATGACAGTAGATACTTTAATGTTGTTGGAATTGAACCATCAAACAATACTTATATTCGTTTACGAGTAAATGCCTATGCTCCTGCAATTAATCCTGTAAGAGATTTTAAACAGTTTGTTGGAATAAATTGTGAAGGACTAACCAAAGTTGGTGTTCATGGACAGAAAGGAAGAATTTATTTACCCGGTCCAATTACTGTTGGATGGAGCAAAAACCCTGCTGTAACTTCACACAGTGGTTACTGTCATTGGGATAATATCTTCGGAAAACCAACAGCTTCAACATCTGTCGGTCCTCACTCACACAGCAAAGCAGATATCACAGATTTTGCACATACTCACACAAAGGCAAATATTACAGATTTTGCCCATACTCACACTAAATCAGAAATCTCAGATTTGCCTTCTTTTGATCCATTCACAGCCAATACGATCACAGCAAATAATACTATGTATGTAGGATCGGGTTCAATAGTAACTCCTGCATCACCCACAAACCAAGAAACATGGTTCTTCCACAATTCCGCAAACTTTTATGATAAAACACTGCTCTGTCGTGGAAATGCTTATGCAAGAGCATTTTATGCGATGAATGCAGGAACCACAAACACAATCAGCCAAGTTCCATCTTGGTATGATATAGAAAGACGTTTCAAATCAGGAAAATATCAAGCCACAAGTGGTGTTATAAGCGCGGGTCAAACAACACAGCATGCATATGTTTTATATTGGGACCCACCTTTTTACACTCAGACACCTGTTGTAAATGCCACACTTCAAGGAACTCCTGCAACAAACCCAGGGATGTAGATTTTAGAATTGGAATCTCAAACTCCACAGCTAACTACACAACAATCTATGTGACATTCATAGCATCCCCTACTCTATCTGAAAGTCGAAGTATCACATGCACTATCCATTGGACATGTCATGGTATACCATAATTAACTCACAGATCGCTTTATTTTTCTAATCTTCTTAGTAAAAGAAGCAATGGGTGAATACAACCGAGTCCAATTACCGGTTTACGCATTGGGTGCGCCCGCAATTCATTTCAGACAACATGAAGTATCCGATGAGATTCGTGGTATGGAATCAACAGAACGCGCAAACTCAGGAAATGCGTTCGATAAAAACAGTGTGATTCGCGTAAAAGAACTACGAGCCGATAAGAATTCGGGTGTGGTAAAAACAACTCAATTATTGGTTACAAATGCGAATTTTCAATCAGCAAACGGAGAACCCGATGCGTATGGTGTAGATATCAAAGCATTCCAATTCGACAATACGCGAGCCGCCGCCGTTATCCGATCAGGAGGCGCTGTTATTGGTGGTGGATGCCGAGTATCCGGAATGCTTGGCTCTTCTGCTGCGTTTAACGATATTCCGGACACCTTACCTGAACATGCAGATAATCCCCAACGAATGCGTATGTTTCTTCCATGTGGAGATTCCCCATATGCTTTTGCTATCATACGAGCAAATGTAAATATAAATGATGCTACCCAACCCAAGGTATTGACGGACCTTGGAAAATGGCTGATCAACTTTTACCGAAAGCGATTTACTCCATGTGTCGCTCTCAGAATGGAGGTGTAGAAGGATATACATTCATTGTTCAAGCGGTAGGTCATGGAGGGCGTGGATGGGTTATAAGAAATCCTGCAACACAACCCAACACTTTTGATTTTTGGCATCTGAGGTTGGAGGTTATGATATTATGATTTATGGATATCGTAATGATGAGGCGGCATGGGCTGTTGCTAACTGCATAAATCCCGATGCTCAACTATCGAATTTCTATAATGAACCATACCCCGAAGATCCCGTCCCATAATTATGTTTCGATATATTAAATGGCTGCACCTGCACCACCTGAACGCATCTTAACTGCGCAACTATCGTTAGCTGCGCCCGCAAACCACGTATTACAGCATGCTATTATCGATAATATCGATGGTCTCGAATCCACAGAAATCGCACCAACTCTCAATACCTTCGGTGATACTCATATGCTGAGACTGAGAGAGTTGCGATGTGACACCAACAGTGGAGTGGTGAAAACAACGAGACTTCTTGTAACAAATGCGAACTTCAACGCTCATTATGGAGATCCCGACAGTTACAATGATGATAATAAGGTTACCAACTTTGCTTACGAAGCAAGAAGGGGCGCAATTAAATGTAGATCCGGAGGCGCTTATATTGGGACGGACTAAGAGTTGGTGGTATCATTGGAGCGCCTCTAATCGTAAATGACCAACCCAATCCTGATGATGAAAACACGAGAATTAGAACGTATTGCCCGGGTATGAATGAACCTTACATTATTAAAATAAACACGATTATAATAAACCTGCAAACTGCCGTAATTGACATAATAGAACCGCTGGGAAACCATTACAGATATACCGAAAAGCTACCTGCGGATATTTATGCATTATGTAGGAGAACCGATGGAGCAAGACCACGTATTACAGTTCAAGTAGTCCCCGTCGATAATTTTGGTCTTGCTTTCCATTCATTGCCTCTTTTGGATACGCAAGATGATGAATATATAATTAGGGCAACACAACAAGGAACATTCACTGTTATTATGTATGCCGAAAGAAACGATGCAATCGCAAGAGGAAACCGCTATGGTCAATATCTAACCACAAATCTCTATAATCCCATCGGCGGTAGCGATCCGCTACCATAAATCTACGGTATATATAGAGGAATGGATGAAAAAACAAGGAGATTTATTGAGTCTGCGATAATGGTTCATGGACTTGATAAGTTTGATTACACCGAAACTGTCTATAAAAAGGCGCAAGAGAAGGTATCTGTGAGATGCCTGCAATGTAATAAAGTCTTTCAGACTTATGGATTTAACCATATTAAGGGGTCAGGTTGCCGACAGTGTTCTAAGAAACACTCACATGCATACAGAAAAAAAACTACATGGGGAATAGTAATAGAAGAGAAACCGATTATGTTATATTTTGATTAGAGTTTCGAAAGAGAAATGAGCATCTTTCCGCATTTACCTTTGGTTATTATGCAAGTATCAAAGCAATTCGGACATGTCTTATGATAATGGAGCATTATGATATCGACCAACTCATACGGAAATACTTTCGCTAAGATGGTTCGCATCCTACCAATTTCGTTTTTTATTTTTCTATATAATTCATAAATGAATCATCGCGGTTCCCATGTAATGTTAGATTACAAGTTCAATCATCCATTGATGGTGGGATTGGAAAACTTGGAGACCACAACAACGTGGTTAATGCAATTTTTACAATCTATTATACAAGAGCAAGGTATCCGAGTTGTTCACAAGCATTGCGAGATTTTCGATGGTGGTGTTTCGCCACCCGGTTTTGCTATGGTATTACTTCTTGATGAGAGCCATTTAACCGCTCATTGTTATTCGGATCAAGGAATGTTAGCGATTGATGTATTCACTTGCGGAACAGAAGCGCAAAGTAAGACCTCCGTAATATCTAAATTGATAGATGAGAGAATAACAGAGATCTTTTCAGGGTTGGAGAAAGCGGAGAAGCAGATAGCAGCGCGATTTCCGAGTTAATCACACTGAGATTTTGAAGAAATATAACATGTCTTATTGAATATCGTCATGTGTAACAGGTGTAACAGGTAAATCCCAAACTTCGCTCCTAGGGAGGCCAAAAACCCAAAACTTTGGGATTTACCTGTTACACCTGTTACACCTTGGGATTCACCTGTTACATCTATCAAACAAAGCATTAATATATTCGATTCCTTACATTGATTATAGTGTCATGTAACAGGTGTAACAGGTGTTTCCCAAACTTTCCTCATAGGAGATGAAAAATCCAAAACTTTGGGATTTACCTGTTACACCCGTTACACCTTGGGATTCACCTGTTACACATTGATTATCGACTGTTTAATTGGACATGTTACACTTGAAACACAATTTTGATACAGTAAAAAACAGAATCCAATCTCATCGATTGTTTAATTGGACATAATGCAACTCTGGGGTCATTTTTGATACAGTAGAAATTTAACAGGAATCTTATCGATTGTTTAATTGGACGTAATGCAACTCTGGGGTCATTTTTGTTTCCCGAAATCTCATCGATTGTTTAATTGGACATAATGCAACTCTGGGGTCATTTTTGTTTCCCGCAATCTCATCGATTGTTTAATTGGACGTAATGCAACTCTGGGTCATTTTTGTTTCCCGGAATCTCATCGATTGTTTAATTGGACGTAATGCAACTCTGTGTGAATTTTTGCGTTTTACAATAGAATGGGCGGTGGACTACTTCATTCGTGATTATATCACAAAAATTATGTTCCTTCAATCGAGATTATATCGAATTTGCATATTAATCGCGTTTATTGCGTTAAAATCACACATAGAGAAACGCGGCGTTTAAACCGGAGGCAAGATCTAATTAAGATCCAGTTATATTATTCGGAAACTTATACAAATTCACGATTGATTTAAGTAAGACAAATCGAAATTAAGATAAATTTACCATAGAACATCAATAAATTATAAATGAAATACACAAAAATCAAAATATTTAATAATTTGATAGATTTCACACAGATTATCGATTGATTGATATAAAATATACGAGAGATATTAACAAGATCAATTAAGATTAGCCGAGGGTTTAAACGCCGCGTTTCTCTATGTGTCGCGCCTCCTTCTGGGGCCCGTGGAAGTGGACGAAGCGGGCGGTGGAGGCCTGGACGCCGCACTCGCGGAGGAGCCTCGGAGGTCGCAGAGGCGCACCCCCGTCCACTCGTGCGTGCCCGCCACGCCGGCGCCCCACCCGAAGCCCGACGTCTTCTTGACCATCTGGATCTCCTTGCGGCGGTTCCCCGAGCAGACGATGGTGACGGGGATGGTGGCGGAGGGGAGGGCGGCGAGCTCGTCCATCGATCGCGAGAAGGAGCGCGGGGCGAGCACGTGCCCCTCCACCTGCGCGGAGCCTCTCAGAGAGGCGGAGAAGTCGCGTCCGCTCCGCGCTGCGGTGAGCGCGCACGGTGAGGCGGTGAGACGCCCAGTCGGTCTTCACAGCCTGCACATGCAAATTGATAAAGGGCCACTGACTTGCTGAGCGCGTCAGTTGGGTCCGGGGAAGGGAAATTATAAAGGGCCACTGACTTGCTGAGCGCGTCAGTTGGGTCCGGGGAAGGGAAATTATAAAGGGCCACTGACTTGCTGAGCGCGTCAGTTGGGTCCGGGGAAGGGAAATTAAAAACAACAGCTAGGCTGAAGGTGCGACGGCTCGACTTAAGGTTTGGCAAATTCAGAGATCTAGATCTAAAGCAGGAAAAGCTTAAGGAAGAAACTCATGATCAAGGCTGGCCGCCGGGCCATATGCATGGCCTCCGGGCCGGCGCCAGGCAACTGGCAAGCTGTCTCAGAGTCTTCAAGTCTCAGCGACTGTTTTCTAGAAGAGGTAGGTATAGGACGCGGGGGGATGCGTACCTTGCCATGGCCAAGTTGTACGTATACCCGCGGCCGTGTCCCCATCGAGCTTGCCCCATCGACGTCGCGCGTGGCCAGAAGCTAGCGATGTCAGCCATGGCTTACGCCGTGACGGGGCCAGCCGCGCCGACGGGCCAGCGCGCGTCGGCGCGGCTGGCAGGTGCACGCGTACGGCGCGGAGCCGAGGAGCGCGGCGGGCGCGCGCGCGCCGCGCGCGCTCTGGCTGCTCTTGGGTAAGCGGCCGAGGGGATCCATATGCATAAGCATTGCGCATGCGCACATCGCACATCGCTAGCGGGCGCCATGGCAGCGCGCGCATGCGCAGCGGCTCGCGCATGCATGCGCCATGGCGTCGAGGGGCCGGTAGCGCATGCGCCGCACGGGCGTGGGCATGGCCGGCCGTAGGCGAAAGCTGGTGTGCATGCGGCCGGCTCGCTCAGTTGGCGCGGTTGGGTCGTGCGCGGCTGGCTCGGCTAGCTATATAGCAAACTGCCGTGCGCGCGCGAGAGAAGAGCGAAAGTGTCGAACCGAGCGGAGCTGCGCCCGGGGCCACTGCGCATCGGCCAGTTGGGGGGGGAGAGGAATGGGGGGTTCCGTAAAAAGACTTTTGCAGAGCGTTTCTGACTCTGCAATAGGGCTGGGTCCAGTGAAACCAGTGGAGGGTCGAGGGTCCCACTGCACTGACTCAGTGGAGATTTTGGCTCACTCGCACAAAGAAAATTGTATGAGGCCAGTGAGCCGGACCTCAGCCAGCGCTGCGTGGGGGGGTATCCGGCGCCACAAAATTAGGACCCATCCGCCACCTAGCAATTTAGGTGGAACGTCGTGGGGGTACTTTACGTCGGAGTGCTGCAGGCCGCGGCGCGAAGCTTAAGGGTGTGCAGCGTCGAGAAGCACTGCGATTCTGACAATGGCATGCGTATGACCTCTAAACATATCGAAAGCCCGTGGAAACAGTTTAGGCACGTAGTGTCTTGAAGCTCAGCGAGATTTAGGTCCTTTTTGGTCGTTTTTCGTGTAAAAGAACACGTACCACCTTCTCACTGGTAGTCACTGAGTGAGTTTGACGCAAAAAGTCCACTGACTGAGTGGACCCGGGAGCTCCACTGAACCCAGCCCTACTCTGCAACATGATTGGCTAGCACGCGCGGCGATCTCCTGCGCTACCGCGCTGGCGCACGGCCTTGCTCTTGCATTACGGAATGTCGGATATGATGCGGCGCAACGACCTCGAACTGGTTTGGCCCGTATATCTGCACCCTGTGCGTCGCTGGACCCGTTTTTGTCCCGGGTGTTGGTGCTGTTCCTGGGTCACCCTTCGGTCGGACGGGACCGGGAGACATGGTTTCGAGGTCCCCTTGGGATGCGCTTTCAGGACGTACCGCGCGGCCCGGGTTTTGCGGAGGTCGGGGAAATGAAATTTGGGGTAGGGCTGGGCGCCACGCTCCCGATCGGGCGCGCCTTCGCTCGGCAGATTTGGCCGATCCCATTGCGATGTGCTGCGCGCTATTGCTTTGCGCTTCTACGTATACGAGCCGGTGTACGAACGGAAGGTGAGCGACTCTCGGCGATCGTCACGAACAGCTGCAGCTGCGCATGCACAGCTGCGCATGCAGCACGTGGCTGCCCGGCGTTAACGTTCGCGTACGCGTGGGCTGGCGATTACGTTAACGTTAACGTTTAGCCGGCATGGCACCCCGTATACGTACTGCGCGTGCGCGGTAAGCGCGCGCGCGGTCGACGTCGACATCGATATCCAGATCGATCCCGGCATGATCGTTGAACGGCACACTGTGGCACATATGCATGTACACCATCGCATACTGGGCTAAGCCTCCACTGGGCTAAGCGCAAGGCCAGGCCCTCGCGCGATCGCCAACAAATATTACCGCTGCTGCAGCTGGCCTCGGTCGGCTGCGCATGCCATAGGCCCAGCTATAGGTCCGACGGCTGTCGGGGCGCGCGCTGCGGCGGGGCGGCTCGGCTAGGTGCGCTTGCGGGCGAGGCGGCGGAGGAAGAAGAAGGCGAGGAGGCGGTAGGCGACGACCATGCCCAGCAGGATGAGCAGGCTCACCCCCACGCTCCGCTCCGACAGCGACATCGACCTGCCCGCCCTCGCGGTCAGGCGCGCTCGATGGGGCCGTGGGGGCCTGGGGCGCACCTGATGACGCTCTCGCCGGTGATGCAGGCGCCGGGGGCGGGGTCGCAGAAGGTCGCCCCCTCGAACTCGTTGCGGATGAACGACTCGTACGCGTACTTGAAGAACGATAGGTACTCGATCCAGATGAAGTATTTCGGGATTGACGAGAACGTTATGAAGAAGCCGCCGAAGAGCATCATGATGACGATGAAGATCGGCGCGATCGCCTGCGCGGCGGGGGAGGTCGGGCCTTGCCTCTGCCCCGGGGCCGGGGGCCGGGGGGGCGGGGGTGGGGCGGACGTTGGCGGCGGCGACGTTGCCGGTGAGGGCCCCGACGGCCGACACGTACGAGCTCGCCACCGCCGCGATGAGAATCACTGAGCAATGGTGGAAGGGTCAGTCAACTCGGATCGGAGGGGGTCGAGCGAGAGGGAGGCTCAGGGGGCGGGGGGCCACCGGTGATGACGAAGAGGATGTAGCGCTCGCCGGCGGGGTTGAGGCCCGTCATCCAGTAGAGGATCGTCCCGAAGATGAAGGGGAAGATCACCCGCTGCGGCACCTCCGTCAGCGACTTCGCCACTGCGCCCCGTGCCGCCACCGTCAGCAGGGGGACGGAGAGGGAGGGGGGTAGGGGCGGGGCGCGCTGAAGAAGGTCGAAGGTCGGTACGCCCCCGCCGCCGTCTCCCGGACGAACAGCTCGCGCTCTTGCAGGACTGGAGCGCGCGGTACCCCGGTGAGGGGAGGGGAGGGGGGGAGGTAGGGGGATAGGGGCGTACAAAGGGTAAGGGAGGCCATAGCCCCGAAGGCCTGGTTGGGGATGACGAAGAAAAGAACCCTGGGGAAGGGGGATGTGTGTGTGTGTGGGGGGTACAGATCGCGGGGGAGGAGGGTGCGCTGACCCGATGCGGTCGCGGGAGTTGGTGATGGTGTACCCCAATCGGAGGTAGATCAGGCCGATGAAGACGGAGAGGAAGATCTGGTGGGGGGAGGGGGTACGGTGATCAGGCGGGGCCGAGTGGGGGCGGGGGGGCGGGGGCGGGCGGACGGCCTGGACGAGCTGGATGGTCGTCGCGAAGGGGTTCCGCACGTCCGCCAGCAGCTGCCCGCGCCCCGCGTGAGATCGAGAGAGGGGCGGGCGGGCGGGGGTACGGCGCGCCTGCTGGCGGAGGAGGATCCAGAACTCGCGGCCCCAGCTGTTCGCGTACTCCCGGAGCGAGTCGCCCTGCAGCGCCGGCACGTCGTGGAGGATCGAGAGGGCCCCGCCGGGGCCGGCGCCGCCCGACGTGGAGCCGCCGGGCCCCTGCAGGTCGACCACCGCCGGGCCCGAGGCCCCCGCCAGGTACCCCGACGCCGGCGCCGGCGCCCCCGGCTGCTCGCCCCCGCGTCAGTCAGGCCCGCGCGAGACGGGCAAGAGCGGCGAGCAAGCGGGCGGGCCTTGATGGGCGTCTCCCGGCCGCTCCCGTCGAGCGCGACGTCGACGCGGGCCTGCGGCGGCGGCGGCAGGCTCGGCCGCTTCCCGGGCTGCGCGCGCCAGCGAGCAAGCCTCGTCAGGCGGGCCGGCGGGGCGGCGGGCACAGGCCGCAGGGCGCGCCTCCCTGCGGTAGAGGAGGTGGGTGTCGGCGAGCTGGGCCCCCACGCTGTCCTCCGAGATCACGTCGATGAAGAAGTCCGCCGGGTCTGCGCCCGCGCCCCCCGCCCCGTAAGCCGGCGAGCCGGCCGGCGCTGCGGAGGCGGCGGGGCGAACTGGTGAAGGGGGCGCAGTGGTGCCCGTGGGCGTCGAAGTAGTTCGTGGCCGAGGCAGCGTCCCCGCGTACACCACTGGCCGGCCCCGCCCGGCGCGGGCCCCGCGTCGGCGCCGGCGGGGCGCCGGGGCTTGGGGGCGGGCGGGGCGGGGCGGACCGCGGCCCTGGGACATGAGGATGAGCTTGTCGAAGAGGGCGAAGATGTTCGAGCGCGGCTGGTGGATTGTCGTCACCACCGTCCGCCCGTGCTGCCCCGCCAGCCCGCTCAGCGGCGCCGGCGCGGCGGGGCCCGGGCCAGGCGGACCTTGGCGAGGCGGAGGAGGGTCTGCATGAGCGTCAGCGCCGCCGTCGAGTCCAGCCCGCTCTGCGACGCGGTGCGGGGGCGGCGGGTCAGCCGGGGCGAGAGCGGCGGAGGCGTGCGGCGGGCGGGGCCACCGTCGGCTCGTCGAGGAACAGGATCATGGGGCTGCAGCGCCGCGCGAGTCAGCGCAGGGCGCGGCGGCTCGAGTGCCGCGCGCGCGCTCTCTCTGGGTGTGGGCAGCGCGCCTGGTGAGGAGTTCGCAGCCGATGCTGACGCGCTTGCGCTCGCCGCCCGAGATGCCGCGCTTCAGCGCGTCCCCGATCCGCGTATCCACAACCTGCGAGCGCCCCGGCGTCAGCCGCGCGCCGGCCAGGCATCCAGCGCAGGCGGCGGGACGGCGCGCCTTGGTGAGGCCGAGCTCCTGGATGACTGCCATCACCTGCCCGCCGAGCGCTTCAGCAGAGGGAAGGAAACGAGGGAAACGCGCGGCGTGGGCGGGGGGCGCGCCTTCTTCTCCTTGGCGGTGCGGCCCATCTCCTCGGGGAGCCGCAGCTCCGCCGCGAACCTGCCCCACGCTAAGAAAAGTTGCGGAAGCCTCAAAGCTTCCTTTCGGCGCACATGAGCGTCTCCTTCACGGTCAGGGTACTCCTCAGCACGTCGTCCTGCGCCGGAAACATTCGATCTGCGCGGAAAGGAGGCAAAAGGGAACGCGGGGACCTGCAGCACATAGCCAGCGATGCGCTTGAAGTACTTGTCTCGCGGCCGTCCGTTCAAAAGGATCTCGCCCGTCAGCGTTTTCGACGTACCGGCGCGGCCCTGCGCGGACCGTGAGGCTCGGCGCGCGCGGACGCGCCGTGGGCGCCACGCACGGCAAGGACGTTCAGAAGGCTCGTCTTTCCGCCTCCGCTTGGCCCCATGATGGCCAGGAGGTGCCCAGGCTGCACGTCGCCGCTGACCTCCTGCGCGAGCCTGAGCCGGAGTGGGCGCGCCGCGTTCCGAATAGTAACGCACGCGCAGAATGGGCTTATCCTGCTTCTTCTTCTGGCCCTTGACCTGGGGCCGGCCGGCGGTCAGTTCCGGCGGCAAGAGCGGGCTGGGTGCCCGCAAACCTTCACAGGTATTGTGTAACTGAGGTTCTCCCACGACAGCGAGCACCCATTCCCGTATCCTCGCATGGTGTCCTTTCCGGTTTTCGCCCCCAGGTCCTCCATCGCAGCGCCTGCAGCCAGCTGCGGGGAGACTCTAGCCACCGCAGAGGCCGTCTTGCCGAACGGCTCGTTGAGATCTGCACCAGCGCAGGATGCAGAGTTGATATGAGCGAGAGCGAACAACTGTAAAACGAGCGGCGCGCCGCGCACCGCTTTCCGGTGGCAGCGGGCGCCGAACCTCGCCGGTTCTCAGCTAGGGCGCGGGCGGATGAGTCCAAGCTGCGTTCAGGAGAGTAATTACAATCAGTGAAACAACGGCGCGCCGCACTGGGTCGGTGCTCGGCCGCACGTGCCCAGCGCTCAGCGCTGTATCCAATGCATGCGCGGGCGGCCGACGAACCTGACGAGGCTACAGCCTACAGGAATGCTTGAACTGATGCTCTCCGACTGCAGGCTGCAGGCCGCAAGAGCGACGTAATCCTCACGTCGACGGGGGGATGAACTTTCCGCAAGCCCTATACCCGTCGTGGTGACCGTGTTGCAGTCCGGCGGCGCGGCGCGCGGCCGCGGCCGGTGTTGCGCTGGCCTCGTACGAATTTGGCCTCGTGCTTCGAATTCCAACGTTGACGTCAACGGCGGTCATGCAGGCGGCAGCTGCGGCGCGGCCGCCGGGCCGCGTACGCGTGGCCATGGCGCTGGCCTCGCACGCGATCGATCGCGAAGTCCCAGGAATTCCGGTGTTTCGGTGCCGGCGTTGTTTCGAATTCCAACGCGTACCTCAGCGTACGCGTGAGCTGTACATGTATTCTGCCAGCGGCTAAGCTTAAGTAACGCATTTAATTAGCTGAGCTCAAGCGCTAGCCCGGCCGGCCGCGGGCGCCGGCCCGTCAGGGGCTCGGGACGTCGACAGAGATTTTCGAGAGGCGACTCAGCTGCAGCGAGCCTCGGAGCGCCGGCGCCCTCGAGCTCGATCGATTTCAGCGCTAGCTCAAGCTCCAGCAAACGCTAGCGCTCATGATCAAGCGTATTAAGTCGATCATGATCAGCTCAAGCTGGATCAGCCGGGCGACATCAGTGCTTATGATGAAGCCATGATAATGAAAGCTTAAGGAGCCTGCAAGCGAGCTACTGTACATTCTACAAGCTTAGCTGGGGCTGTAGCTAGCGCTGGAGGGGCGTCCGGCCGCGGCCGCGGTTCGGGCCGCGGGTCAGGAGCCGCGGTAGGTGGAGTAGCCAAAGGGGCTGACGAGGAGCGGCACGTGGTAGTGCTCCTCCGGCCGCTCGATCACGAAGTGCACCTGCGCGCCCGGCGGCGCGGCGCCGGCTCCTAAGCTCGAGGCCAGGGCGAGGCGGGGCGGGGCCGGGCGGACGTGGACGACGGGGTAGAAGCCCTTCTGGCCAGTCGCCGCGAAGTAGCCCGCCGTGTCGAAAACCATCCGGAAGCTCCCTGCCTGCCCCCGCCGGACGCCGCGTTCAGAGGTCCGGTCAGCCGCGGCCGGCCGGCTGCAGCTGCAGCGCGGCTGCCCGCGATGCAGCGCTGCAGCTGCGAAGCGCACCTGCAAAGAGTTCGGGGCGAGCAGGTCTGTGATGCGCCCGTTGTCGTCTGTCAGGCCCCGACCCAGCTCTGCGCATGCGCGAGAAGTCGCCGTCGTCGGCCGGCCGCGCCCGCGGCCGGCCGCAGGGGTCCGCGCGCGTACGACAGCAGATGCGGACCTGCGTAGCTGCCGTCCGCGCGCTGCTGCTCGAGGACGATGCGCATTCCCTTGGCCGGTTTGCCCAGCGCCGTGTCCAGACAGTGCGTTGTGATGGGGCTGACCATGCTGCAGTTCGGGCGCTTGGCGGGAGCTTCTGCGCGCGCGAAGGCCAGCGTATCAGCAAAGAAGCACAAGGCGCCGCCGGCGAGCGAGGCGGCGGCCGCGGAAGCGACGCGCGCGGTGGGCGGGCTCAGGCACACCCTGTGGAGCTAGCTGATTCGCGAGGTTGCCGATGCGTCGCTCGGCGGCACGGAGCATTCACGTTTTGACCAGCGACCAGCGAGGGGGAAGGCGCAGATAGGGGATACGTAAATTTCTGAGCAACGACAACCCAAGAAAGAAGCCACGATGAGGCGTGCGGACACGATCCCCTTGCAGGAGTATGAGCAAGAGTTCCGTATGGGGTGAGCTGACCGCTAGCCGAGCCCTCCTTCTGTCGAGGGGGTGCAGCTCACGCGCGGGCACCGCAGAAACAGGCCAAGTCACGCAAACAATCCGCTTATCAGAGAAGCAAAGCCACTAGGGCGTGCACCGGCCCCGGTGGACCGTGCGCCCAGCCTGCCCCGCGCCCGTCTTTTCCGGTCATATGCACAGCTCGCTGGCTTGTGGCCCGGCCAGCCTTCTGTCTTGCTCTTTTCCGTTAGCTAAGCGCTTTTCCCGGCCCGTCTAACCGCCTGGCTACCGGCGCAGCGATCCCTGACATTGAGTTCGGAATGCGGACGATGTTCTCGCTGCCGGCGGCGGCGGCCTTCGTCTGGCCCAAGGGGGCGCGTAGCGAGAGGATCGCCGTGACGCCCAACAACGCGGGCCCCGAGGACCTGCGGCAGAGCCACACGAAGCGGATGGCGGGCCTCGCAAAGCTGGCGGAGACCGGTCCGCAGCGCCCCGCGCCGCGGGGACCGCCGCGGGGCGATGCCGACGGGGCGGGGCGCGCAGGGGAGAGGCCGCGGACGCGGACGGAGCTGCTGGCGATGCGGCAGGCGCGGGACGCGATCCACTTCCCCGACGCGAAGGACCCCGCCTTCGCCTTCGGCGAGATGCGCAAGTGCGGCCCTCGGGTGGCCCCCGCGCGGCACGCCGGCGGCCCCTGACGGGGCGGGCGGGGGGCAGGGACCTGGCGGACATGAAGGCGGTGATCCAGTGCGTGGACTTCAACACGCAGATGCGGGCGGCGCGGGCGGCGGCGGAGCGGGAGGCGCGGGAGCGGAACCAGCGGAGCTCGGAGACGCAGACGCCGGCGCGGGCGCCCGTGGCGGCGCCGGACGAGGAGGCGCGGGAGCACGCGCGGGAGCGGCGGCGCGAGTCGGTGCAGCGGTACGAGGAGCGGGAGCGGCGGGGCGAGGAGGGCGGGCGGCGGGGCGAGCTCGAGCGACAGGGCAGCCGCCTCGCCTCGGCCCTCATCGAGAAGCCCCTCTACAAGCCCGCCACCCCCGCCGCCTCCCGCCCCGCCTCCGCGGGGCCCCGCTCCCGCCCGGCGACCGCCGCGGCGGCCTCGGAGGCGGCGCGGCCGCGGGCAGTGACGCCCCAGCGGCGGAACTCGGCGATCAAGCCGGCGGCGCCGTCGGCGGCGGTGGCGGCGGAGGCGCGGCGGCGGGCGGGGACGGCGGAGCGGGAGGCGCGGGCGGGGGGCGAGGGGGAGCGGCGGAAGAGCGTCTCGGTGCAGGCGACGGGGAGCGTCTGCTCCGAGTGCGGGCACCACCGCCACCGCTACTAGCGGGCAGCAGCCCTCTCCCCCTTCCCTTCCCTTCCTTGTCCCATTCCCCGTCCCTTTTGTACGTACGATCCCGATCCTCGACCACCATTCCCGCTCCGATCGCCACGCGCCGAAGGTTCCTCGAGCTCGAGGGACCCTACTCTTTCCTCGACCCTACAGCTGACCTCGTTGCTGCCTATGCTTCAGCCTAAAATAAGAGCTACCTGCTCCTGCACCTGATCTCGTTCCTATCTATCTATCAAGCTCATTTAATGCCACCTGCTGCACTGCACCTTCTATCTCAAGAGCCAGCCGGCCCTTACAGAAACAATGAAGCTCAAGGCTCCTCAGGGATGACCGCGAGGCCGGCGGTGGCGGCCGCCGAGGCGCGGGCGGCCGCCAGCGGGCGCACGGGCGCCGGGGCCGCCGGCATCACCACCCGCAGCGTCTTCTTGCCGCCGCCCTCGCCCCCGCCGGGGCTGGCCCGCACGCCGGCGCCCGTCGCGGGGTTGCCGGTCAGCCAGCAGGCGGAGCCCTCGCCGCTTGACCGCGGGCTCGGGGCCCCCGCCGCCGCCTCCCCCTCGGTGCTCTTCCGGGCCCGCAGGTGCCAGGTGGCGACGGGGGCGGCCCCGGCGGCGGCGCCCTCCTCCGCGGGGCGCCCCGCCGCCTTCCTGCGAAGCTTCTTGGCCCACGCGGCCTGCACGGCGGCCCCCGCGGCGACGGCGGCCCCCGCGACGTCCTCCTCCCGGCCGGAGACGGGCCCCGCCCGCCTCTCGTCGACGCGCATGAGGCTCTGGTAGTTGTCGGGGTCGGCGCGGGCGGCGGCGTCGGCGCTGCGGCGCTCCTCGCCGCGAGCGCGCATCTCCTCCGCCGCGAAGCGCGCCGTCTCCGAGGTCCCCTCGCGGGGTACGAGGAGCCCGAACTCCGGCCCCCGGCACGGGCAGTCTGCGCCCCCGGCCCCGGACCTTCAGCCCGGCCCCCGCGCCGCGACTTGCGAGGGCCGCCGGGCGCACCGATGAGGCCGTCGCCGTGCGCGAGCATCGTCTCGCCCCCCGCCCCGCCCTCCACCTTCCTCTCCTTCCGCGCCGTCTGCGCCCCGCCCCGCTCGGAGGGGGTACCAAAATGCGCAAGCGGGGCGCGGGCGAGCCTGGCGGTCGAAGTCGATGAGGGAGCCCGAGGCGTCGCGGGCGGGCACGGTCGGCTGGTACTTGAACTCGGAGCCCTCCAGCACCCGGTCGGGGTCGGGCCCCGGCTCCGGCCGCGCGATCTGCAGCTCCATCTCCACGAACCTGTACCCCGCGCCTGAGAGGGTGTACCCCGCGCAGCTCGAACTCGAAAGCGCGTACCCCTTGACGCTGCGGCGGACGGTGGGGTCGTACTTGAGCTCCTGGCCCTCGGCCGGCTCGGGCTGGGGCAGGTCCTCCCGCCCCATCTGGCGGTCGAGCGGGAGTGCGCCGCCGCGGGAGGCGCGCGGCTCGACGGCCTCCCGCCGGACGTCGTACTTCAGCTCCTGGCCCTCCTCGAGCTCCCGGGGGGCGAGGGCGCCCCCGTCCCGCGCCGCCGAGCGGCTCAGGTCCGGCACGGAGACGTCCGTGCGGGGCTTGACCAGCGAGAGCCGCGGCTCGTACTTCAGCTCCTGGCCCTCCTCCGCCTGCGCTCCCTCGCTCAGAAACGCTGGAACGGGGGAGAAAGGACGGCAGGGCGGGCCTCCGGGGCGGGCAGGTCCTCGCGGCCCAGAGCGGTGCGGAAGGCGGGGGCGCCGGGGGCCCGCGGCAGCACCGCCTCCGGCCGCGGGTCGTACTTCAGCTCGCTCCCCTCCTCCGCCTTCTTCGCGCCCAGCGGCCTGGCCCGCGCCGCCCCGCGTCGGGATAGGGAAAGAAAGGGGATGGGAGCTGGCGGGGGGCGCACCCGCCCTCGGCGGGGCGGCCCGTGGCGAGGGCCATGGAGGGCCCCGGGACGTGCCGGGGCACCTCGGGGTCGTACTTCAGCTCGCTCCCCTCCTCCGCCTGCCGCCCCGAACGCTCGAGGCCAGGGGGGAGGGGGAGAGGGTGGGGAGGGGCGGGGCGCACGGCGGGGGGCGGCTCGGGGCGGCCGGGGAGGCGGGCGAAGTCGGGGACGGAGGCGTCGGTGCGGGGCTTGACCAGCGAAAGCCGCGGCTCGTACTTGAGCTCCTGGCCCTCCTCCAGGGCCGCCTCCGCCTCGGGGCGCCCCGCCTGCCGCTCGAACTCGGGGGCGCCCCTCAGCGACGGCAGCGTCTGCGAGTAGCTCGGGCGGTACAGCAGCCCGTCCGGCACCTCCCCGCGCCCCCGCGCCTCCGCCCGCTCCAGGTCCTGCGCCCCACGCGTCGGGCCGGGGGGGAGGAAGGGCGAGGGGGTACGGGGCGCTCGCCTGGCGGGAGACGCGGGCGCCGAAGTCGACGGCGGGGAGGGCGGGCTCGACGGCGGCGTATCCCCGCTCGGGGTGGTAGAGGAGGGCGTCGGCACCCTCGCCGGCGGCCTCGAAGAGCTGCCGCGGGCGCGCGCGGTGCCGCGCCATCAGCGGCGCCGGCATCGCCGGCCGCAGCGCGTCGTCCCGTGGGTCCAGCGGCGTGTCCCTGCTCGCCGAGGTCAGGGAAGAGGGGCGGGCGGGGAGAAGGGCGCGCGGACTCGTAGAAGGAGGCGCGGGCGAGGCCGGAGGCGGGGCGGGGCAGCTGGCGGGCGAAGTCGGGGGGCGCCGGGGCCGCCGGCCGCGTCGCCTCGTCGCTCGGCTCCAGAAGCAGGACGTCCCCCTGGGGCGAGGGGCGTGAGGGGGCGCGCCGGGCGGGGGCACGGCGGGCGTCTGCGGGGACCTCGCGGGCCCGCTGCGGCGGCCGTCGTCGGGCCCGCGCCCCGTGGGCGCCCCTTCGAGTAGTCCACCATCGAGGGCGGCGCCGGGAGCACGGCCGCCGGGTCAGGGCGGTAGCGGCCGGGCCCCGGCGGCTGCTCCCGCGCCCGCTCCTCCTCCCGCCTCGCCGCCTCCTCGGGGTCCGGCGGCGCCGCTGCGTCCCGTCCCCAAGTCAGCCGCGGAGGAAGAGTGGCGGAGGAGGGGCGGGCGGGGCGGACAGATGACGGCGGCGGGGGCGCGCGGCCGGACCAGGTCCTCCTTTGGGTCGTAGTCGGCGTCCGGGGCGGCGGCGAGGGCGCCCGGCAGGCCCGGGCGGGCCGTCTGGCGGGCGAACTCGAGGGGGCCGGCGGAGCGGCGCGGGGCGACGAGGGCCTCGCCCCGGGCGGGGTCGAGGTCGAGGGCGTCGCCGCCCTCGGACGGGGCCGGCGGGGCGAGGCGGCCGGTGTCGGACTGCCGCGCGAGGTCGGGCACCGAGCGGACCGAGGCCTCCACGAGGCGGCGCGAGGGGCGGTACCGGAACCCGTCCACCCCGCTGTCCGCCTGCGCCGGCGTGAGACGGGCGGCGGGAGCGCAGAGAGGAAGGGGCGCTCGCCTGGGCGGGGAGCTCGTCGCGCTCGGTCTGGCGCTCGAAGGGGACGGGCCCCGGCGCCCCCGGCCGCACGGCGTCCAGGTTCGGCTCGTACGGCGCGTCCCGGTAGCGTTCGGGCAGCGCGGGCGGCGGGGCGTTGGACGGCTCCGGGGCGATGAGGGCCGCCGGGGCGGAGGGGCGGACCGCGTCGGCGGCGGCGGCGGCCTCGAGGACGAGCAGGTCGCCCTCGGCGGGGCCGGCGGCGCCCTCCGGGAAGCGGGCGGAGGCGCGCGCGAAGTCGGCGGCGGGGGCCCGCGGCCGCGCCGCCGCGTCGTCGGGGCGGTAGCGGCCGGGCCCCGGCGGCTGCTCCCGGGCCCGCTCCCACTCGCGCCGCGCGGCCTCCTCGGGGTCGGGCGGCTCTCCGAAGTCGGGGGCGGGGGCGCGGGCCGGACGAGGGCGTCGGCCTCCTCGACGCGGTACACGACGTCGCGCCGCTGCGGCTTCGGCGTCGGGTCGGGCCGCGGCACCTGCCGCGCCATCTCCACCGCCGCCCCGCGCCGCGGCGCCAGCGCCTCCGCCGCCCGCGCCGCGTCCAGGTCCAGCGCGTCCCCGCCCTCCGGCGCGCCCCGGCCTCCAGCCGCTCCCCGGCCGCCGCCCGCGGCACCGTGTACGCCGGCCCCGCTGCCTCGACCGCCGAGTACCGCACGTCGAGCGGGGTCTGGGCCTCCTCGGGGGCCGGCGCCGGGTCCCCCCGGGGCAGCATCTTCGCGAACTCCACGAGGGGCGTCGAGCCCGGCGGCCGCGGCCGCGCCGCGTCCAGGTTCGGCTCGTACGGCGCGTCCCGGTAGCGCTCCGGGAGCGCGGGCGGCGGGGCGTTGGACGGCTCCGGGGCGATGAGGGCCGCCGGGACGGAGGGGCGGACAAGGGACAGCGACGGCTACAGCGGGGCGAGGGCGTCAGGCGCGTCGCGGCGCGGCTTGGCGCGGCGGGCGGCGGGGCGCACGCGAATGGGGATGCGGTCTCCGTCGCGGGGCGGCGGCTTGGGCGGGAGCGAGCCGTCGGCGGGGTAGTCAAAGCTGCGGGCGGGTGAGGGGGCGCGGGAAGAAGGCGGGGGCGGGCGGGGCACCGCATGGAGGAGCTCCGGCCGAAGCGGGCGGCGGGGGCGTCGGGCTCGAGCGCCGCCGCCGCCGCCCCCGCCTCGTACGCCCCGGGGCCCAGCGCCGCCTCCTGCGCGGCGGCGGTCGAGGGAGGCCCCCAGGCGCAGGGCGCGGGGAAAGGGGTAGGCGGCACCTCCTCCTTGGCGCGGGAGGGGAAGCGGACGGAGGAGCGCGCGAGGTCGGGCACGGAGACCGAGGCCGAGGGGCGGACCTGGGGAGGGTACGGGTTCAAGAGATGAAGAGAAGGGAAGAATGAGAGGGGTACGGGGCGCACGGCGTCGAGGTTGACGTCGTAGAAGAGGCGCGGGGGCTCCCAGGCCTGGGTCCGTGGGGCCGGCGCCGGCGCGAGCCTCGCGGAGGGCCGCCGCGGCCGCAGCGCCGCGTCCGCCGCCGCCGCGTCCAGCAGCAGCCGGTCCCCCTCCGCGAACTGCGGCGGGGGGCGTCAGGGGTACGGCGATGGATGATAGGGGAGCGCGGCGCGCCTGCTCGAGGGGGAGGGGGACGGGGAGCGCCGCTGCGAGGCGCGGACCGAGTCGCCCCGCGCCTGCGCGGCGCCGCCGCCGCCGGGGCGGGCCCCGCCTCCGCCTCCGCCTGCTCCTCCTCCTCCGCCTCCTCCGGCACGGCCGGGGCGGGGCCGGGGCGCCGGCGGTCGGGGCGCGGGCGCGGCCGCGCTCGCGGGGGCCTCCTCGCGGCGGGGGATGGCGCCGCCGACGACGCGGCGCTCCGTGAGGGAGTAGCGGACGTCGTAGACGAGCTCGCCGCGGGCCCGGCCCGCGCCCCGCCCGCCCCACCCCCGCCTCCCGCCCCGCGCGCTTCCCGAAGTCGGGGCGGGGGCGCGGGCCGGACGGCGGCCTCGCTGGCGGCCAGGTCGATGGCGAAGGAGGCGAGGGAGCCGCCCGCCCGCCGCCGCGCCGCCGAGGCCCGCCGCCGGTCCCGCGCCCGCCGGGCCCCGCGTCGCTGTCCGCCCCGTCCGTCGCCCACCCGGCCCCGCCGCGAAACTCGCCGCCGGCACGCGCGGGAGGACGGCGCCCACCGCGGGTCGTACTGGCCCGGGCCTGCGCGCGGCTCAGGCGGGGCGAGCGCGGGGGGCGCGAGGGGCGATGGGGCGCGCCTGGCGTGCCGCGGCGGGCGCGGCGGCGGAGGAAGGCGAGGAAGGCCTTGCGGGCGGCCCCGCGGGCGTCCGCCGCCTCCCGCTCCGACAGCGCCCCGCCGTGCGGCCCGAAGGCCGTCCCCTGCGGCCGCGGCCGCGTGTACGAGTCCCGGGGTCGTAGGCGCCGGGCCCGGGCGGGGCGGGCGGGCGGGCGGCGAGGGCGAGCGCTCGAGGTCGATGAACTCGAGGTCCGAGTCGTCGCTGTCGGGCGCGTAGCGGTGCCGCCGCGGCGGCGGCGCCGGCTGCGGCGGCGGCGCGATCACCGCCGCCGGGTTCCGCGGCCTCACGCCCTCATAGCGCGGCTCGTAGGCCCCCGGGCCGAGCTTCCGCTGGTGCTCCTCCACCCTGAACTGCAGCCGCTCCGCCGCCGCCGCTGCTGCGGCTGCCGCCGCCGCGCTGAGGCCCTCCGCCAGGGCGAGCGGCGGCACGACGGGCGTGGGGAGCGGCGCGAAGGTCGCCGTGGGCGGCCGCCGTCGCGTGTAGGCGTCCGCCCGCACCATCGTCGTGTCCACGTCGTCACCCTCTGCTCGCCGCGGGCGCCCCGCGCCCTCCCGCTGCGAAGCCTCGCCCGACTCCTCGTCTTTTTTGAACGGCGCGGCGCGTGGGGCGCGCCCGAACGTGCCGGCGTACACCCGCCGGCTGACCACCGCGTACTGAGGCTCATATGCTCCAGGCCCGGGGGCGGTCCCGCGCTCACCCTGTCCGGGGGCGGTCATCGGCCTGCCGGGCGGCGGCGAGCGGCTGCGGCTGCGGCGGCGGCCGGTGCTGGGCCGAGCACGTCCCGCCTGAGCATCCTCCTCACCGCTGGCATCGCCCTCGAACGCCGCTCCTGCCCGCCGCAGCCGCTTGCTCTCCCGGCGGCTGCCGACGCTGACGCTGCGGCCCTCGCGGCGTGGAGGCGTGCGCGGCGGCGTTGCCGGCCTGTCCAACACGTCAGCATAGTCGTAGCCGACGTCGACGACATCGTCCCAGACCGCCAGCGACT
This sequence comes from Cyanophora paradoxa, assembly GCA_004431415.1. Classification (NCBI taxonomy): domain Eukaryota; class Glaucocystophyceae; order Cyanophorales; family Cyanophoraceae; genus Cyanophora; species Cyanophora paradoxa. The sequence continues at coordinate 171,866 of QPMI01000662.1, forward strand.
CCTCGAACTCGCCGAGGGCGCCAGCCAGCCGGGCCAGCACGCCCGGGCCGAACTGCTGGATCATCGCATCACCTAGCTACGGTTTTCATGGCTTCGCAAAGCCTGTGTGCCCGGCGGCGGCTTTCGCACCTCATTCGAAAGTTCTGCCTGTACCCGGGCGGGAAGCGAAAAAAAGATGGACCGCAGCCAGGTCCCGCTGGCGGGCCCGGTGATGCCGGGAATGGGACCGCCGCGCGATTTGAGGAAAGCTGCGCTGACCTCGGCCGCGGCCGCCGCTCCGATGGGTCCGCCGCCGGCTCCAGCTGCCTCGCTCGTGTGCGCAGCCGCCGTGCGCAATACTTGCCGATCCTGGCCGTTGACGCCCGCGCGTCAGGCCCCCGCAGGCTCCGGTCCGCGGCTTGAAGAAGGAATTCACACCCGTCGAGTGGAGCGCATACTTCGATCGCAAAGAGACGATCCGTGTCGGCGAAAGCATATCCTCTCTCCGGCTGCTTCCTCCCGTGCTCTAGATTTGCGCGCGCCGCCCTTGACGCGCGCCCTGCACTCGTTCAACGCGTACTTCGCGGGGACGGCCGGCCCCGTCTTCGTCCTCCTGCACGGCGCCGGCCACTCCGGCCTAAGCTGGGCCGTCTGCGCGGTCCGCCGGCGCCACGCGCGACTCGGCAGGGCGGCAGCTAACGCGGAGCGGGAACTGTCGCCGGCGCGCGCATGCGCAGTCGCACCTGAAGCAGCGGTGCCGGGTGATGGCGTACGACTTCCGGGGCCACGGGGAGACGGAGACGGCGGACGCCGGCAACCTCGCCGCCGACGTCCTCGTCCAGGCGCGCCGGCCCCGGGGCCGGCGCCGGGGCCGCTCGCTGAGGGGGGCGGCAGGACACGGTGGACGTCGTCAAGGCCGTCTACGGCGAGGAGCAGCCGCCCATCGTCCTCGTCGGCCACAGGCGCCCCCGCCGCCCGCCCGCCCGCCCGCCCTGCGCGGCCGGGGGCGACGGGGCGGGGCAGCATGGGCGGGGCGATTGCGGCGCGGGCGGCGGTGGCGGTGGAGGGCATCCCCTCCCTCGCCGGCCTCGCCGTCATCGACGTCGTCGAGGGCACCGCCCTCCAGGCCCGCCCCGCCCCGCCCCGGCCCCTTCCCTGAGCGGGGGGCTGAGGGGGCGGGGGCGGCAGAGCCTGCAGCACATGCGGGGCGTCCTGCAGCAGCGCCCCCCGGGCTTCGAGTCCCTGCCCCGCGCCATCGAGTGGAGGCGCCGCCCCCGCCCCCGACCCCCCGCCCCGCCCCCGCCACCGCCCCCTCACGGCCCCGCGCAGCGTCAAGAGCGGGACGCTGAGGAGCGTGGCGAGCGCCCGCGTCTCCTTCCCGGGGCAGGCGCGTGCCCTCCAGGTCCCCAGCATCCCGCCGCCCGAGTTTCGAGCCCCCGTGCGCGCAGTTGAAGGCGCTGGGGAACGGCAAGTACGGCTGGCGCATCGACCTCTTCGAGAGCGAGCGCTACTGGCACGGTGCCGTACCCCTCTTCGACGTCCCGTGCCTCTCTCGCCTGAGGGTTGCGCATGCGCAGGCTGGTTCGCGGGGCTGTCGGAGCTCTTCCTCTCGGCGCGCGTCCCGAAGATGCTGCTCGTCGCCGGCACCGACCGCCTCGACCGGCCCCTCACCATCGCCCAGATGCAGGCTCGAGTCCCCGCCGGCCCCTTTCCCTCCTGCTTCCTCTCTGATTCGAGATTTCGCAGGGCAAGTTCCAGCTCGCGCTGATATACGGCACCGGCCACTCCGTACACGAGGCGCGTACCCCTCGTCGTCCCCCTCCCCCTGTTTCGACCCCGTACCCCAGGACGAGCCGGAGAAGACGGCGGGCCAGCTGCTGGAGTTTGTCGAAAGGAACCGCGTGGGCATGGGCCCCCTCGTACCCGTCCCCGGGCACCCCCCCATCTCCCCCGCCGTACCCCGCCCCCCGGTCCCCCTCGCTGGGCCTCTCGCTGGGCCCGCGGCGGCGCCGCGGCCTCCGAGGCCCGCCCCAGGCGCATCGGCAGATTGCCCCGGGGCAGTACCCCTCCCGCACTTCGGAGGGGAGACGGTCGAGGAGGGGGACGAGGAGGTTGACGCCCCGTAGGTCTTAGGTGTAGGTGCAGGCCTGCACATTCTTCTATTTTTGCAGTTTTGCTTGAAAAGGCACCATTGCTGTGGCTAGTGTGGCTAGGAGCTATCCGAGTGCTGAAGTGCTAAATTCAAGTGCCAAAAAGCTCCGCCGCCGCCGCCGCCAGCAGCGCCTCCCGCGCCCACAGCCGCGCCACCCGCTGCAGCGCCTGCGCGTCTGCGCGCAGCGCTCAGCGCTAGCCGGCGGGGGCGGGGCGGGGCGGGGCGGGGCGGGCCGAGGGGACGCGGGCGTAGGTGCAGGAGGCGTGGTCGGGGAGGGCCGCCAGGAGCGCCTCGTCCGCCCCGTCCTCCGCCCGCCCGCCGCCGCCCACACGAACTCCAGCGCCGCCCCCGCCGCCCCGCCCGTTCGCACGCGCGCCCGTACGACGCCGACGCGAACCCCCGCAGCGAGAGCACCGTCACGCGCGGCGGCGCAGCCGGCGGCGCCCCGGGCGCCGGCGCCGGGCGCGCCGCGACCGCCGCGTCCACGAGCTCGGCCAGCTGGTCCCCGGGCTCCGCGGCGCCTGTTGCGCGCGCGTCGGGCGAGGGACGTGGAGGGGCGAGGGAGCGCGCACGTCTGCCGGCGCCGGCAGAACCATCGAGCACACGCGCGAGCCCCAGGGGCGGCGGCGGCGCGCCCTGCGAGGACAGCGCGCACGCGAGCTCCGCGAATGTCCTCAGCGCGTCCCGCGCGTGCGCGGCGAAGGCGGCCGTGTCGCTTCCGGGCCTTGCGCAGGCCCGCAGGCACCGCTGAAGTGAAACGCGGCCCGCTTGGGGATGGGGCCGCGATCGGAGGGGGGTACCGAACCTGCGGAGTCTAGCGTTGATCTGGTCGCTGATCACCGCGGCCGGCCATCACGGCGAGAACGCGAGCCCCAGCTCCGAAGGCGCATGCGAAGCGCCAAATGAGCTAGGCTGGACTTTCGGCGAACGCCGGTTGCGTCGAGTCAGAGCGTTTGTTCGTTTCGGGCATCACATCGCGCGGACCTCGGACGGAGCACGTCGATGCGCGTGCCGGTTGCAGACGGGAGCGGACTCGCGTAGAACGGCATTGCGGGCTCGGCGCCCGCAGCGACACATCGCGGCGCGGAGAAATGGGGCGGTCCGACGGCGCGGGCCGGGTCGAGGAAGAGATCGAAGAAGCGCAGATCCGCGAGCTGCAGCGCGGGTACGTCTCGCGGCGTGCCGGCGGGGCGCCGCGGGCGCGGGAACCGCCACATGTGAAACGGCGGTCGGCAGGCTGGTGCAGGAGACGGGGTGCGTGGTGGTGGTCTCGCCGGGGCTGCTGGAGGTGCAGCAGGTGTCGGAGAACCTGGAGGTCTTCTTCGGGGTGCGCCCCGAGAAGGCCCTCGGGCGCTCGCTCGAGGCGCTCCTCGGCCACGACTCGTTCGACCAGCTGCAGGCGCGCTGGCCCCGCCCCGCCCCGCGCTAGCTGGCGCCGAGCGCGGGGCGCGCAGCGGGCCCTGGCGAAGGACGCGAAGGACCTCGCGGAGCTGCTGCCGATCGCCGTGCAGCGCGCCGACGGCCGCGGCGGCCTCGCGTGCATCCCGAGCCAGCCCGAGGAGGAGTACTGGGTGCTCGAGTTCGAGCCGCTGGTGCTGGGCGACGGGGCGGCGGCGGCGCTGCTGCCGCCGGGGATGCGGGCGGTTCCGTGCGTGAACCCGAGCTCGGTGCGGCGCGCCGTCGAGGAGCTGCACGAGCTCGAGGAGTCGGAAACCGGCCTCTTCGCCGCCGTCTGCGAGACCTTCTCCCGCCTCCTGTCCGCCCCCCGCCCCGCCCCGCCCCGCCCCGCGCCGCCGCCGGCGAGGCCGGGGCGGGCAGGGAGTTCGACCGGGTGATGTGCTACAAGTTCGCGCGGGACTGGCACGGCGAGGTCGTCGGCGAGGCCCTCCGCCCCGGCGTCCACCCGCCCTTCCTCGGCCTCAACTTCCCCGCCACGTCCGCCCCCGCCCGCACCCCGGCCCCGCCCCGCAGCCAGTTAGCCAGCTAGCTAGGACGCCGCGCCCGCCCGCCCGCCCGCCCGCCCGGCCGGCCGAGGCCGACGACGCGCTGGCCGGCGCAGGGACGTGCCGCCCTTCTTCCGGCAGAGCTTCTTCAAGCACCGAGTGCGGCACGTCTCCAGCACCAACGGCCGTGCGCCCCGCCCCCGCCCCGCCCCCGCGCCCCGCCCCGACCCCCCGGCGGGGGCGCGCAGGCGAGTACGCGGTGATCCCGTCGACGAACCCGGACACGGGGGGCCCGGTGGACCTGATGCCGTGCGGCCTGCGGGCGCCCACCAAGTGCAGCCGCGACTACTACAACAACATGGGCTCCCACGCCCAGCTCACGTGCGCCCCGAGCCCAGCCGCCTCTCAGCTAGCCTGCAAATGTGAGCCGGGGGCGCCGGCCGGCCCCCGCGCAGGTTCGCGGTGACGGTGCGGCGGAAGCTGTGGGGCACGATCAGCTGCCACCACGGGGCCCCCGCCTTCGTGACCTACGCCACGCGCGCCGCCCTCCTCCCCATCGTGGCGGTGCCCCGGCGCCCCCCGCCCCGCCCCGCCCGCCCTCGCCCGGCCCGACGCGGGGGGCGGGGGCCAGGCGCTGGGGAAGACGGTGGAGCGGATGCAGCTGGAGCGGCAGCGCGCCACCGAGGCCCGCATCCGCGCCCTCACCACCGCCGTCCGCCCCGCCCCGCGCCCCCGCCCCCGTCTCCCCTCTGATGCGCGGGGGCAGATGTACGGGCGGGCGGCGAACCAGCCGGAGAGCTTCCTCCAGAGCCTCGTGGGCGAGGACGTCGCGCCCCTCGCCTCCTCCGCCCCCGCCTCCGCCTCCGCCGCCACCCCGCGCCGCCTCCGCAGCCTCCCCGCCATCGGCCTCGCCCTCGACTCCCTCGCCTCCTCACAGGGCAGCGACTCCGGCGCCGGCGCCGACTCCTCCTCCGCCGGCGGCGACAGGGAGCGCGAGCGCGAGCGCGAGCGGGAGGCGCCGGGCGGCAGCGCGGGCTCGCCCCTGCTCCGCTCGCTCTCGGTGTCGGGGAGCCTCGCGCCGCCCGCCGCGACGCCGCTCCGCAAGCGGTCGATCGCGCGGTCGGAGTCGGGGTCGGGCGGGGGCCGGACGCCGCACCTGGAGGGGGAGATGCCGCGGCCGGCGCGGCGGCGGCCGCTGGGGATCGAGGTGGACGCGGACCCCTCGATGCTCCAGATCGTCCAGTGCTGCGGCGTCTGCGTCGTCTACGACGGCGAGAAGGCCCGCCCCAGGCGGGGCGGGGGCCATCGAGGCGGCGGGGCTGAGCTCCTCCCTCCCCCGCAGGTGTGCGGGGGCGTGGTGCCGCCGCTGGCGGACATCGAGGCGATCTGCGCGATCCTGGACAACCCCGTCTGCCTGGCGCTGATCGCGGCGGACCTGAGCCGGGAGGGCGAGTGGGAGGGGGAGGGCGACGACGCCGAGTTCGTCTGCTGGGCCGCCGAGTCCGCCCAGCGCTCCCTCGCTGAGGCCCGCCCCGCCTTCCCCCCCCCCCTCTCCCGCCCTCGTCTCTCTCCCTCTGACCTCGCTCGCCCCGCAGGTCTCGCCCGGGGTGAAGCTCGAGTGGTCGGGCGGCCTGCTCGTGCTCCTGCTCGACGAGGGGTACGCCATGTGGTTCCGCGAGGCCCGCACCGCCCTCGTCCGCTGGGCCGGCTGCGGCGCCTACTCTGTCAACGACGAGGGCGGCTACGGGCCCCGCGCCTCCTTCGACCAGTGCGATCCCCCCCCCCCTCCCCCTCCCCCCCCGTACGCGCTCACGTACCCCCCGCAGGTGGAAGGAGGAGGTCGGGGACCAGTGCGAGCCGTGGAGCGAGGAGGCGCGCCCGCCCGTGCCCCCCGCCCCCCCCCCCGCTCGCGGCCAACGCGCGCGGGCAGGACGAGGTGGCGGCGAAGGCGTTCCGGGCGGCCATCGCCGACGCCCTCCGCCTCATCGGTGCCCGGGGCCCCTCCCGCCCGCCCCGCCCCGCCCGCCGGCCTCGAGCGGGGGGCAGGGACGCTGCGGCGGCTGCGGGAGATCGAGCGGCGGAGCGTGGCGGCGCGGCCCGACGCCGACTTCAGCACCCCCGCCGACCGCCTCGTCTCCGCCCTCTCCGTCATGGCCGGCAAGCCCGGTCCGTGCCGCGCCGCCCCCTCCCCGCCCCCGCCCCCCCCCCCCCCCCCCCCCCCCGCCCCGCCCCCGCCCTCCCGCCCTCGCGGGGCCCGAGCTGGGCGGCAGGGGTCTCGGAGGAGGAGAAGCGAGCGCTGGAGGCCTGCCTCACGCTCCTCACCTCCCAGCAGAACCTGCGCGCCGCGGCCTCCCCTCCCCCCGCCCCGCCCCGCTGACGGGGCGGCGCGGGGCAGGTACACGCCGGACCTGGCGGGGCAGGTGCAGGCCGGCAAGCTCCGTCTCGATCGCGACACCCGCCGCTGGCTCTTCTCCGAGGCCCGCCCCGCGCTCCCCGCCCCGGCCCCGCCCCGCCCCGCGCTCCCCGCCCCGCCCCCGCGCGGCCTCTGAGGGCGGGGCGGGGCAGATCGCGCCCCAGGGGAGCTCCCGCGCCCTCGACACCGTCTCCACGATGCGCGTGCCCCCCGCTCCTCGCCGCGCAGCGCCGCGGGGCGGGGCGGCTGAGGGGGGCGGCGGGGCAGGTCGACGCGATCGATGTCGCGCACGAACTCGTTCAGCGGGAGCCACCCGAGCAGCGAGACCGAGGCCGACTCGCCCCGCCCCTGCGGCGCCCCGCGCCCCGACCCCGGCGCCCCGGCGCCCCACGCCGCCCTGGCCACCCAGCCCCCGCTCCAGTCCGCCCCGCCGCCCCCGGCCGCCCGCCCGCGCCTCCCCCGCCCTCTGACGCGGTACCCCCCGCGCAGGCCGCGGAGCCCCCTGGTCTCGGGCATCGTGATCGACTCCTCGGAGCTCGAGGAGCGACGGGACGCGCTCTTCACCCTCCTCGACTCGGTGCCGTACCCCGCCCTGCACCCCGCACCCCCCTCCCCCTCCGTGACCGGCTTTCGGCGCAGGAGTCGCTGGAGCTGGCGTGCGTGCGGGGGACGCTGAGCTCGTGGGACGACTTCGGTGCGCGCGGGGCGGGGCGGGCCCGCCGGCGGCCGCCGCCCCTCACGGCGCCCGCGCAGACATCTTCACGGTGGCCAAGGGCCCGGCGCTCGGGCGGCCCCTCTGCGCCACGTGCGCCCCCTTGCCCCGCCGGCCCCGCCGGCCCCTTGGCGCCGGGGCGAGCGGGGCGGGGCGGGGCGCGCAGGGCGTGGATGGTGCTGGAGCAGCACGGGCTGGTAGCGGCCTTCGCCCTCGACCCGCACCGCCTCCAGGCCTGGCTCTGGTGCATCGAGGACGGCTACCGCAGCAACCGTCCGCCCCGCCCCCCCCCGCCCCCCCCCCGCCCGACGCGTGCCCCCGCCGGCAGCCTACCACAACAACATCCACGCCAGCGACGTCACGCAGTCCATCGCCTGGCTCCTCACGCGCGTCCCTTCCCTCCACCCCCTCTCCCCCCCTCTCCCTCCCCATTTCGATACCCCCCGCAGGCGGGGGGCGCTGGCGCCGCACCTGACCGACCTCGAGAAGCTCGCCCTCGTCATCGCCGCCGTCATCCACGGTACCCCCCCCCCTTCCCTTTCTCCCCTTCTTGTGAATGCTGAAGCCCCTGGCAGACTTCGAGCACCCCGGATTCAACAACGGTACCCGGCCGCCCCGCGCCCCTCCGCCTCCCCCTCTCTCACGCCTGTACCCCCCGCAGGCTTCCAGGTGGCGACGGCGACCGAGCTCGCGCTCCTCTACAACGACCGCGCGCCCCTCGAGAACCACCGTACCCTCCCCCGCCTCGCCACCCTTCGCGCCCCCCTCGCCCGACCTGGTCGCCGGGCCGGGGCAGACGTGTCGGCGGCGTGGCGGCGGCTGCGGATGCCGCAGCACAACTTCCTCGCCTCGATGAACCCCGCCCAGGCGCGCCCCCCGCCCGCGCCCACGAGGGCCCCGCTAGCGCTCAATCGGGGGCGGCAGGTGCGGGAGCTGAGGAAGCTCGTCGTCGACATCGTCCTCGCCACGGACATGAGCCAGGCGCCCCCTCCCCCGCCCCCGCCCCCGCCGCCCCCGCCTCCCCCTCGCGAGTGCGAGCGGGGCCCGCAGCACTTCGAGGGGCTCGGGGTCTTCAAGAAGCGCGCGGCGGTCGGCTTCGTGGCGGAGGGGGCCCAGGGCCCCTCCTCCCCGCCCCCGCTCTCCGACAGCAAGGCCCGCCACGCCCCCCACGCTCGCACCTCCCCGCGCCCCCGCCCCCGCCTCACCCCGGCCCCCAGCGCGCCTCCATCTGCCACCGCTCCTCTATCGTCGAGAGCGGGTGCGCCCCGCCGCCCCGCCCCGCCCGCCCCGCCCCGCCCGCCCCGCCGGCCCCGCCGGCCCCGCCCCGTCGGCGAGCGCGGGCGGGGCGGGCAGGCGGCGCCGACGAACGCGATGGCGGGGCGGCTGCCGCTGGCGGAGAAGCTCTCCGCCGACGACCGCCGCATCCTCGCCTGCACCGCCCTCAAGGCGCCCCCGGCCCCGCCCCGCCCCGCCCGCCCTGGGGCCCCCGAGCGGCCCCTGAGCGGGGCGCAGGTGGCGGACATCGGGCACGCGGCGAAGCCGCTGCCGCTGCACGTGGACTGGTCGACGCGCATCTGCAACGAGTTCTTCGCCCAGGGCGACCGCGAGCGCGACCTGGCCCGCGCCCCCTCCCCCCACGCCCCCCACCGCCCCCCCATCGCCCTCTGAGCGGCGGGGCGCAGGGCATCCCCGTCTCCCCCTTCATGTGCCGCAAGACCACCGTCATGCCCCGCTCCCAGGCGCCGCCCCCCGCCCCCGCCGCCCCCGCCGGGCCCCCTGACCGGCCCCGCCCCAGAGCGGCTTCTTCGAGTTCGTCGCCTTCCCCCTCTTCCAGGTGCCCCGCCCCCGCCCCGCCCCTCAGCCCCCCGCCGGCGGCGGCGCGCTCAGGCGGCGCAGGCGTGGGCCTCCGTCTTCCCCGCCGCCGAGGAGACCCTCCTCCCGCACCTCCAGCGCAACTACCAGGCGCCCCGCCCCGCCCCGCCCCGCCCCGTCTTCCTCTGTGCGTGCCGTTTGCTGAGGGTGCGGGGCGGCGCAGCACTGGCAGTCGCTGCCCGTCGACCCCGAGCCGGCCTCCGCCGTCCAGATCACCAAGGACTCGCCCCGCGCCCCGGCCTCGCCCCGCGCCCCGCGCTCCCCCGCTTAGAGCGCGGCGCCAGAGGCCCCCGCCGCATCTCTTTTCTTCCTCCGCTTCCCCTCCGCTCCCGGTCACTCTGTGTAGCCGTCGTTCATCATGAATGTAGTGCCTAGTACTATCTATTTTGGCTGCGAGTATTTCCATACAGTGGATTCGTTTCTATACAGCTTTTCCTTGATCAACCATCGCGCTCTAGGTCGTTATGCGCTGCTTGTGCTGGTTGGCTGCGTCCTGTATTCCCAGATTGGAGAACCTTGTTCAACGGTTGTATTTCTTTCGTTTCTAGATAGCAGAGTGGGTCTGGCTCCCCCGGGCAACAGGCTGTAATTTGTAGCTTTGTAGATCAGGGGGATCAAGCTGAGCTCGAATTGCTTCGAATTGCCAGCTTGGCTGGCTCCGATCGCGAATTCGAATCATCATGGCATGATCATCATCATGGCATGCCATGCCATGATGATGATCGGTTATTTGCAATTGTACTACGTATACGGTACTTTGTCAGTGTGTTGTTAATGACGAATCATTCGAATTCATCAGCACATGCACAT